>CABFWB010001783.1:108891-140196 GCA_902151455.1 Timema bartmani
AATTGATGTGATTATGATGATTATGTGATACCAGTAGAATCTAACGGCAAGCGTAGGAACAGATCCCCTTAGGGAACGAGACCTATAATACCATTGAGAATCAAACCCTGGAACTCCAGTTTCTTATACCACCACATATTACTGCTAATTCGGGCTATACGCCTATATACTAATTGGTTTGGGGTTAATAAGATTTAATTTAGAGGAAGTGTACCCTCATTTTCGTGGAGTAGTGTGGAATAACATTTAGGGAAAATCGCCCAGAGTAAGCTCAGGTAGAATTGGAACACCAACCTCGTCATCACAGAAAATCCAGACTAAAAATATATATTGACACTTAGTCCGCATGCCCGACATTGTGGTTTTGAAAATAAGATGATCAAACGAATAACAATAAATATTTGAGGCACACACTCTGGTATTTAGGTTGAAAGCAACTCCCGAAGAAATCCTCTCACACAATAATAAAAATAGTAAATAAAATGCCCAGAATGAAACATCCTACATGACAAAAAAATGCTTTCTATCCCTAAACTGGAATTCCATGCTACATTTCTATGTTATAAAAGTTTTATGGAGCGTCTAATCTATATGTAGCTATAGAAAATGTTTTCAAAGTGATGGGAATATCTTTTTTTCTCACCCCTTCCCTTCTTTGAAAAATAAATAACAACATACATACATAGAAAGGTTTGATATTCGATCAATGTGTGCTAGACCATATTTTTCTCTTTCATTTCTCTTCCATTCTTTATAACACGTAACTGAAAGAGATTATATAAGGAAGAAAGCGTTTCTAGCACAAACACAGGAAGAGATTTTTTTTTTAACGGAAGGACCTTTATAGGTCGGTGCTAACAGAGATAGTTGGAAGAAAAGAGGAAGATAGAAAGGTAGAAATGGAGCGATGTCGGAATAGAAAAATGGACATTTAGGGAAGGAGAGAGTAGAATAAAAAAAAGTATTTTAAATCATACGGCGCCTTGTGACTTCCGATAACAAAATAACATGGGCGATGCTACTGCCGGGCCCCGGTTGCTCGGTGCTAAAGCTCACCTTAATCTACTTGTGGGAGGGATGAAGATGGATGCCGGGGAGGAATTCCCACTTTTTGGGAATGGAGGAGGGGGAGAAAATACCCTTCTTACTCCTTCATGTTGGAACATGCCGAGTTTTAAAAGGATATCCAGAGGCTCGGAGAAGTTTGGTACATTAAAGTTTTATCATAACATAGGTTTGGTTTTGTTTTATGATTATGGTTTGTGTGCTCTATAAGTACGCACATGTCTTTTCAAGACACAACTTACAAACTAGCTTAGCCTAGGACAAAACGCATCAAGCTATACAGCCAAATTTAGATCGCAGATATTTAACAGTCGAATAACAGAGTTTTATCATAACATAAGTTTGGTTTTGTTTTATGATTATGGTTTGTGTGCTCTATAAGTACGCACATGTCTTTCCAAGACACAACTTACAAACTAGCTTAGCCTAGGACAAAACGCATCAAGCCAAATTTAGATCGCAGATATTTAACAGTCGAATAACAGGATGCATTCGTTAACATTTTATAAACACCTTTATTATCAACATAATTAATTAAACTAAGCTCTCCTCGATGGGTGGTTTACAAATCTTACCATTTAGACACAGTAGCCCACATTGGTGACCACACGAACTAAAATTAAAGCTCATCTTCTCTGCTTTGCCAGTGACGGGTAAGTTGCGGTTCAAAATTCCGACTGGGTGTACTGAAGGGTTTTTTCCTAAAAATTATTTTTCTACAATCCATTCACGCAAATGCGGGTACATATACTATAATTGTTACCTTTTCCCTCACATATATATTAAGGCACGATCATAGCCATGACATGCTTGTCACGACATAAATCCCGCGACTAGAATGCCAGAACGTCAAGCAATGATATTTGTATATGTGACCCAAAGTCGCTCACTTTTGTGACCAAGTCACTGTCCCTGGTCACATTTAATAATGATATAGCTCTATTGTGAATTTGCAGGTACCTTGGGTGTGAAGTATCACATGATTAATAAACATAGGGATGGGTTACTTTGATACCACTTATAGTTTTATGGTTAAAATAAATTACAATATATATATATATATACAAACTCTCTCAATTTTTATCTATATTTATAAATCTCAACTATATTTTACTGATAATAAGATAAACTATGTATAAGATTGTATCTCTTGCTGAAGTAAAGAAGCAACGATTCAGTGACCCTCTGTAATAATAATAATATAAATATATATTTTTGTCCCCACATCTTACTACCCGCTCGAGCTATATGCGTGAGCACTGTAAGGCACTCCTTTTAATTTCTAAGTGATAATCAGAATTATGTAATATAAGTGGCTTGGTTCTATCTACTACTTACTATGACTCGCTTCGATGGTTGAATATTTTAAGGCAGGGGTTTCAAATCGATGGCTCACGACGACTTTTTTTTCTTCCCACGAAGTTTCTGTGAAAAGTAATCTACTATAGTAAAATTGATGTTTTTAGGTGAGAAACGGAAAGTTTTGACTTGCGTGGGGAAAATCCACAAAAGTTCCAACTTGTGTTCATTCAGAATATCGTCCTTACATCTGCTGGCTGTACTATATTAACGTATCAATTCAACCCTTATCTATAGAGAAGGCGTTGTAAGACAAAGAGTAGATAAAAGTATATCACCAGGAATCTTTATTTGATCCACACTCAAATATGCAAAGCACAAGTACCCAAACCTTGCTGTGTTAACTATCAGTAAACTAATGTATTCAACTATTCACGTTTAGGGAGTTAAAGGTTTGCTCAATGTAAATGCATAACGAATGACATGAAGTTGACATTGGCCTGAAGGCCGTTGTATTATCAGAGATAATGATCAAAAGGTTAACAATATTATGTTTATTGATTGTGGACAGTGCGCAATAGCAAATAATCCAACAACATTTATTGGGAAGCGAATAAATGTACTTAAATAAAAAATAATAAAATATGGTTACAGAGTAATAAACGAATTTATCTAGATTAAAGAACATTCATAATAAGTTAACAGAATCAATTCAAAAGTAAACAAAGTTTAATTATTGCGAACAGTAATCGAAATGAAAGCCGGAATACACCCTATCGTCTAAACAATATGGCTAAGCCATTCAAAAGATACCTATAAGTGTCTGAAATTAAATTTGTTAGAAAGTCTATACATATCATATCTCATAACTTATAGATATCAACTATTATATTTTTGCTCATAACCATACACCTGGCTTCAATATTTACAGGTAGAGTCATTATTCTCATCTAACAACCCGTTAGGTGGAGGTAGCCTACACACCAAAAAGCTTAATAGCTTTCTAACTTATTTATTTGTTCATAGTAAAATTTGAACATATTAAAATCATTTACCGAATTTCACACTCGCATAGAAATTAAAAATATTATACAAAACCACATTAGTTTCATCTAGACTTATTACAACTGTAACAACATAGAAAAAAAATATATAGTGCAAGATAGTGCACAAAGATTTAATTACATAATTTGACTTGCGAATACTACAACTAAACCTGAATTAAAAGGAATAAAACCAAAACATGCCCGTATCCAAAACAAATATAATTACCAAGTAAATCAAATTTAGTAAAAAAAAATTAATAAATAAATATGCCAAAGCATTATCAAATTTAATCCCTATATAATTTAGAAATAGTTTAATAGTTCCCCAGTTTTCGAATAAATAAAAAAAATTTATATAAAAAAAACTTTTCCAAAATAATGCACACTTAGTTCCTATATCCTAATTGCATCAAAGAATAATCGTTCCGTTCTGGGTACCAGCTTATATTTCACTTATAACAGGGGAGAAAAATGGTAGGGAGGTATTCCATGACCAATGAAGTCATTATTAGCTAGTCAGAAACGGCTTTTTGTATCGACGCCTGAGCACAACGTCAATAGGATGACTATGAGGGGGTAGGGAGAATCACGTGATAGCACTCGTCGCTTATTTCCCCAAGTTTTAGCGCCTGCGCACAACGTCAATAGGATGACTATGAGGGGGTAGGGAGAATCACGTGATAGCACTCGTCGCTGATTTCCTCAAGTTTTAGCGCCTGCGCAGCGTCCTACCTTCAGGGATAAGCGAACAGGGTCACATGGCGTTCCGTGTCTTCATTCTAGTTTTCTCGCCAACTTGAATGACGAACAGTGTTTAGTGTTGACGTGCGTGGAGGATCCATACAAGGCACTGAATTACCGGTAAAATTGGGTGTGTATACACCTTTTTTATGTGGCGTAGGTTGGTGGCGGAGAATACGCTTATTTCCCCAAGTTTTAGCGCCTGCGCAGTGTCCTACCTTCAGGGATAAGCGAACAGGGTCACATGGCATTCCGTGTCTTCATTCTAGTTTTCTCGCCAACTTGAATGACGAACAGTGATTAGTGTTGACGTGCGTGGAGGATCCATACAAGGCGCTGAACAGTGTTTAGTGTTGACGTGCGTGGAGGATCCATACAAGGTGCTGAACAGTGTTTAGTGTTGACGTGCGTGGAGGATCCATACAAGGCGCTGATTTCCCGGTAAAATTGGGTGTGTATACACCTTTTTTATGTGGCGTAGGTTGGTGGCGGAGAATGTTTGTAAGTTACATTTTAGTCGGAAAATTCGTTTAGTAAGTTGCTAAACATATCTAAAACGCCACTTTTTATTTCATTAATAATTAAATACATGCTCTAGTTTTTGCATAACTCGACAAAGATCAGCCGATTATGATGCTATATTTTTATTTAGCACCACATCTTACTAGCCGTTCAGGCTATACGCTTAAGTACTAATTACGCTAATGGATTAAGAATTGGGAGGGTTGAATTTAGTGGAAGTGAACCAGCATTTACGTGGAAAACCATTTAGGAAACCCCAATTCACCCGACTGAATCAACTGTGGCCCTTGGGTATTTTAATTTGAAAACCCCTGGTCTAAGACGTCACTCTCACGATTGAATGGACTACCAATGATGGGGTCAGAGTTGTAATCTGGTTCAGGTGTATTAATAAATAATAATGGTTCTTACTAAATTGCTTCCTCCCTCTTCCATGCAAATTAAGCCTTTGTTTCTTACACTTTATCGCAATTAGTTTATGAGTACAACTCGAACGGGTAGTTAGAGGCGGTGAACCCCAAAAACCCGTTATTTGATAATAACACAACATTAAAAGTATAAAAATGTCTGTCATCAGCCGCAATGGCTGAAGAGTAAGTATCCCCTCCCCTTCTACGGTTTTATCAAATAGTGACCATATGATGTATTTATCCAGAGACTGTCAAGGGAGCACCGGTAGCGGTTTCCCCAACACCCCTTCACCCCTCCCCACCATCAACAAAGCTAACAAAATAAACTGCGCTTTCAGACGTATCTGCGGAGCTTTGTCCCAAATAGTCGGCCCGGTTTCCTCCCAAGTGTGGTCCAACGCCGAACGGACATGGTGGTCACTAGTGGGCCGGGAAATGGCAAAACCCCTTACCCCCCGCTTTCTCTCTTTCCAGGGCTACGCCTGTGACGTCATGAGTGGGACCCCTCGTAGTACCGAAACTACCTCCCATTGCTAAATGTCAGTTGCTTTTATGTGGGCTTCAGTCCTGTTAATGGTGTTTGAACAAAATGATCAGTTTGTTTTGTTTGTTTCTAAAGATGACTATCGCTCGACTAAATTACTTTTCTAACAAAAGTATTTTGAAATACCTGTCGAGAGTTCACCGGTGATTTAATATAGGCTCAACATAAAACAAAATATGAGAATTTAAACATAAAGTCAGATTTGGAGAGGAATAATGGTTTGGACAGTTACAACATTTATTTTTAAAAAATTCACAGATATCTATATGTATAGTTAGTTACATTTACTAAAAAATAATATCACCTTAGAGCACAAAGATACATTTGTATTTTCTAAAAAAGTCATAATAAATTCCTACTGGTATAATGGTCCTATAGGCTGGAATTAGAAATACATATTTTATTTATATTTTTAATTTATTGATTCAACTTGCACCTTCTGAACAGAATGATTATACAAGCACATGAGAATCTCTATGAGCAAGAACGAAAGGTTCTATCTTGAAATGGGACCGACGGATTTACTTCCCCCCTGAAGAAAGTTGTGCTATGGATTTTGATCACTCAAGAAAACTCCGTGGACCCCAGCTGGGTTTGAACCCACAAATATCGGATCCTTACCACTTACCCACTTACCCGAAGACCACCAAGGTAGACTTTTTTTTTAAATACTAGTATCAAATGATAGTGTTTTACACCCCTATATGTTTTTCACATGTTTTAATCGTATTTATTGTATTAATTGCCTAGGCCTATAGTTATAGTCGGTAATCTAATGTTAAAGATGGAGCCTAGTATTGTTCAAGCTATAGCCTAATCATATGTATATATTAGCATCATTTATATATGTGATGCTAGTGTGGTAAGAATGAGGAAGGTAGATTTAGAGAAAATGTAGCCATATTTACATTCAACTAAAGTGGGAAGCAATTTAGGAAAATACCCTCAGTATACACAGCAGGGATTTGAACCCCGAGTTCTACATCATCAGAAAACCAGACTTAAGGAGCTTGACATTTAAACCGCCTGCACACAAGTGTAGGTCCACTATTTAATAACATATATTATAGATTCTACCTTGTATATTAACACCTTAGGTAACTAATAATAAATAAATAAATAATAATTCTTAGATAAACATAAACATATTAAGAATATGTTAAACAAATCTTTTTCGTAGAGTTAAAATTTTGTCTTGGTAAAAACACATAAATGCCCCCACGTGACTTCCGATACAAAAACTTAGACCAGCAATGCCAAACGTTTAAATGACTCGTGTATCAATTTTCATAATGTAGCAAACATGGGGCAAGCTACAAGCAAAACAAAAAAATTAACAATAATTTAATTAAAAATGGATATTTGTTTCTAAAAAATAATAATTGTTAGCATTGTAGTAGTGCTATTATCACATTAGTCTAGTTAATTGGATGATTGAACCCGTTTTTATGACTCAAGTTTTACTAAATTGCAGATTGAGGTTAGTCTTTTTTCTATTATGAATTTAAAACCACGTTTGGATTGCAGGGCCAGAATAAAATAAGTCGTGGACCATATTTTGTACTACACTGCCTTAAAAGATTATACTAATCATCCAAAAGTATTCATCCATACACACAAGGTGGAAATTGATGTTAGTACAGCTTGTACGTAGTTATATAAATATATTAGAGCTGATTTCAACTAAATAATCATCATACATTTTAACTCAGCCTAAATAGAGTGCAACTGGCTATCAGGAATACTTTATTACTATAGACTTGCATTCTTTGTCATACCTTAGTATCAAACTAGGATCTCCTGTGACGGTAACCAAGCACTCTAACACTTAAAAGTACGTGTTCTTTATTGATACTTCTATTTATTCTATACGGTTGCTCACCATATCCCCACTTTTCAAAAGCCTCACTTTAAGTAAGTGGCGGCAGCGTTAAAAAAAAATGTTGGTACTATTCCACGCACACACATCCTTACTTTGTGATACGCCTCAATACTTTGCTTCTCCCTCCCTTTATAAAGTCACACACACACACATACACACACACATTGTAAGCCCGAACAAAAAAAAGTTCAGAACAAGTTGAAAATGCTTCTCTTCGGACACTATCGTAAGTCTTGTCACTTTTCAACCCTTGTATGATGTGGAGAAGGGTTTTGAAATGTGGGAGGGTGACTTTTCATATGCCAAGTCCATGTAAGGGTTGTGTGTGTGTGTGTGTGTGTGCGCGCGCGCGCGTGTGTTTGTAAGTTGCCATATGGATCTTGTTATCGCCATGTCACTGCCCCATCACATGGACCCGCACCTTTTTTTTTTCTTTTCCATTCATTCACCCATCCTACCTCCACCTCGTCACATCCCCACAATCCACCTACTCAAAGTTTTTTCTAGTGTTGAATAGGGTAAGTGAGCTAGGGGATCCTTCATGAGTACCCTCCCTCCTCCTTACAATTTTTTTTTTTTTTTTTAAGTTGAGAAAGGGGTGGATCGTCATTTTGGCGTGAAAGACTTATACAGAATCTTCCTCTTTTCTTCTTTTAAACCCACCCTATTTCCGTTTTGCTATTCCCTTCTCGCTCAAACCCTTATCAATTCACGATGAACCCTCACAAGTGAATTCTCCAAACCGCTACGTCAATGCCTACGTCGTTGTCATCAAAAGAATGTTCATTCTCTTTCTACTAAGTCATGGACAGTTTGTTTTTGTAGGTTGATTTAACTTTGCGAAAAAAATAAAACATTTTGTGAAAATGTGCTGTTTTCTTGCTAAAGTATTTACATTGAAAGAATCTTTGATATGGTCGATTTTATTTGGTCAATTTGAGTATTTCTTGTTATCAGTGACGTGACTTTTAAAAACTATTTAGAAATATCTGCCACCCCCCACGTCGAAGGGGATGTAAACTTAGGGTGCGTCTACTAAATGACTTATCACTCTCCCACCACGTACGTAAATAAGGGTACATTTGATCTCAATTCAACCTTCCTCATCCTTACCCCATTATTGTCACTAAATGAACATAGCCCTGTTGGGTAGTAAGACGTAACTCCAAGACAAAAACAAGCCTGTCAACGTTTGTTGATAAGACTCACCTGACATAATTGTATGGAATTAAAAGCGAGCTATATGAGTAATAAAAAATACATATAAGCTTATTATAAACCATCAAATAAAAAACTTAGTTATAGCTCTAGAGGGTTAATTCAAGGAAGCGTCTCTTGCGAAAATCATCCTAGAAGGAATGGCTCTAAAACTATTCTGGTGCAGTATTTTTTTTATTTCAAATAAGACATTTTTTGAATACTCGAATCTCGAATACATTTAAGTTTTAAGTAAACACAACACTAGTTTTCACCTTTTATAGTTTAATAATTTAATAATCGAGATTTATATTTTTGAATTATAAGATACGTTGATTGTAAAGAGCACGCTAGTAAATAGACATAAGTATATTTAGTTAGGTGAGATTTAAAAAAGTAGTTCCATATATCACCACTAGTCCATGGTGTGACTGGCGTGGTAGGAGGTCAAGATATATTATATTCATTATTTCCTCTAAGTTCACCTGTTGATTGAGAGTGGAGAGCACGATCAAAAGTTAGTTTAGTGGTGGTAGGAGACATCTTCACTAGAAATAGAAAACACAAGATAATCTACGGTAGAAATGTAGGTAAGTGACAGCTGGAAGAGGGTTATTTATTGCAAACATTGACTGGAAGTCACTAATGTCAACAACCTATTGGGAAATAATTTATGTTTGTTTTACTAGTAGTACTTTATTATAAACCAACAATATTATCAAACTATTTTAATAGGCTAATGCTTTGTGCCAATGTTGGCATTAAATAGCCTTATGCTAGCTGTCACTTAGGTCTACCTACATTCCCATCGTAGATAAGCTATATAAATATATATACTGTGCATATATATATGTATATATATATATCCTATATTTGTATATACCCTATATATAACTAATAGTATATTTAGAAATATTTTATTAAGAATGTATATACTTATTAATATATATATATATATATATACTTATATATAACTGGCAGTATCCCTAGAAATATTTTAAGAATGTATGTGAAATTTACATATATATTTGCTTAGCTATAAAATACAGTTTTATATGTGGTTCAACTCAATTTAATTTATTTTGAAGAACATTTGGTTTTCATAAGGAGAGTTTAGAATATAAATAGTAATAAAGAATAAGTTTTAAAATAATGATCAACCTATTGCATTTATCCACGCTAGGCAGTCAATTAATTGTGATAGAACATATAATGTAGTCACGAGCTGCTAGATATAATATACAATCTAATATGTGAAACTAAACTACTATGAAAATGTTTAAATGTACTATATCTGTTTAGAAAAACGTATACAATCATCTACTTTTCGTAGATATGTTCTAGAGTAAAAATAAAGCTAGTTAAAATATCAGTTCATTGAAATTGTAGGGTTATAGATTAAAAGCATTAGTAAGTAAACTTGACCAGGCAATGTGGAAAATTGATATTTATAAAGTATAGTAAAGTTAAAATATAATAAAACCAAGTAAATCAAATACTGAAGCTATTTATTAGCTGTATAAAATATGTAGAAAATAGAAACATCACAGTAAAAATTCATTCGAGTCATATATATGAAAACTTGCTTTGCTCGTTGAGGGCTCCGCCCCAAAACCCTCAGTGAGTTTTATTTGCAAGTGGATGTAAACTAATATAATTCTAGCGTTGTTTTGAAATTTAAAAATGTGTGGAAAATGTGCAAAATTACTTAGAATCAAAAAAATCTAGCTCCATCTAAGGCTATAACCGATGGGGATACGACAAAAAGTAATAGGACCAAACTTATGGATCTCGCCAAATCGTAGCTGCTGGTGCAATCCGTTTTTTGATGGATCTTTCTGTTTAGCCACAAGAGACCTCCAAAGAAAGGTCCACACCGACTTTAAAGTTGCTCCACCATTTCGAATTTTTTTCGGAGATTGAAAATTAAAATTTTTAATTTTTGAAATTTTCCCGTCGGTTACAGGCTAGAAGCTAAAGGTTTGCCAAATTTCAAGTATCTAGCTAATCTGGAAGTGGGTAAACATTAATGTCAGTGAGTGAGTGAGTGAGTCAGCCATGTGGCTTTATAGTAGTATAGTTACATTTCAAAATAATTTGTTAAAATTGCATTAATTTTATTTGGTTTAGCTAAAATAAAAGAGAAATCTATATTTGAGGTGTCTATTGAAATGTGAGATCATAAGATAAAAATATAAATACCGTATTTCTATGTAGTTTTAAAACTTTACTGTTCAGTGTTCGCGTTTTAACGACGTGGGAAAAAGAAATAAGTCAATGGCTACAAAGCTTATTACCTTTTTTTTAAAAAAAAGGTATAAAAATATTCTTCACCCGGCAAAGAAAGAGACGGCTCTTTGATTTGAAAGGTGAAGATTACCCGTGAAGCACTTCTCAATGCATCTCTGATCGTAGATGAAAGAAAAAGAACACATTTAAGTTGTTTTTTTTTCTTCACCAAGAAGAGCAGTGCAGGGAGGAAGATTTGCCAATACGAATCGGTTCGTTTCTTCTATGCTCAACTGCATATTTTTGAAAGTAGGGAAAGAGCAATCGTTTCCCTTTCTCTGTTTTTACTTCAAAAACTAAAGCAAAGAACTTCTATCACGTCTTCTCAAGGGAACAAAAAAAAAACCTAAAAAGGAGAATGGGAAGATTTTTCTCTCACACTTACACCCCAATCCCCCTTTTCTCCCAACACCCCTCCTGCCCCATATCTCCACCAAAAATAAAATAAAAAACTTTTTATTCACATTGAAGATATTTCCATTAAATTTCAGTGCTTGTAAATCTCTAAGGAAAATGCGTAGATTTCAGTCTAAGCGATTCAGTCAATTTTGGCGAACCTTTAAATGGAGAATGCTAATGGCAGCAAACCAGCAAGTTTCTGATGAATAGTCTTGTTTGAAGTGATAAATTATTTGGTTTAAATGAGTGAAAGGAATTTTAAAAATGCATGTTATATTAAGAATTATAATTAATATTATACCAGAGGTGCGTACAACCCGAAAAGTTAGTAGGACGCGGTGCTAATAATAATAATAATAATAATAATAATAATAATAATAATAATCATAATCATAATCATAATCATAATCATAATCATAATACATAATAATAACAATAAGTCCTCAAATCTAGACACGAAAAAAATATTTAAAATATTAATATTGGTGTAAAATTGAAAAATAGAGCAAAGTAATTAGGCAAGAGAGATATAAATTAACGCTATAAAGGTAAGTTAGAATCACGTACAAAACCAACTTCTTTGTACCTTTTTGATGACCTTGGAAATTAATAAGCTTTATTTATTCACCACATACATCAAGAATAGAACAAATATGATTTTTTAAAGTAAATTAATTATTTTTATCCTACAAATGTTCTGATTGTATTATCTTGTGTTTTAGCAAATATAACTTAAAGCGATGGTTTCTCAATATTACAAAATTATTGATTGGTTCCACAGACTGCACAAATATTGGGATTTCAAGTCGAGGTCTCATTTCTATGTTTGAGTTATTCTTTTACGATTTTATCCAATCTCGAATCCATCAACTACAAAATAATTCGATGGTTCTAGCGTTTTAGACTAGAAACACACATAGGCCTATGTTTGTGAAGGAAACCTGTTGGCTAGATAAAGCAATATATAGGCAAAATAGGTATATCGACAATTACTAAGATTTTTATTTTTTATTTTGGGATGATTAATGCGAAATTTATAAACAGATATTCTTACACGTATAAAACCAATTGATACACTATCTTAAACTAGTGCTTACTTTCACTCTTAAGAGCAAAAAATAACATGACTGATAAGAACTCCAACACAAAATACAAATAAATTTTGTTCACATCTAAAATCTTAGATACAAAATTATGATATATCCATATATCGCTCTTCAATTGCGATATTATGTTAATGCGAATAGCTATTTTTTCCATGTATATATTAACAAAAATATAAGTGTCAACCGCCATAGGAGGCTACTTGAATTATCATGTCAGAATGTGTTTACAATGAGGAAAATACCATTTTTGAGGGTAGTGGGATACTGGAGGTGAGGGGTATGGGGTATGTACCCGATGTGAGGGTAGTGGGATACTGATGGTGAAGGGTATGGGCTATGTACCCGGTGTGAGGGTAGTGGGATACTGGTGGTGAAGGGTATGGGGTATGTACCCGATATGAGGGTAGTGGGATACTGATGGTGAAGGGTATGGGCTATGTACCCGGTGTGAGGGTAGTTAGATTTCTTAACGCCAACGAACATTTCATGTAAATGTTTACAATGAGTATATTATGCGCGGATTGTAAATGGGTTTGACTTCATATTAAAATTGATTTCTAATTTGTCAATTTAAGAGAATAAAACATATAGTAATGAATATTTAGTAGATATGTGTGTTAAAATTTATAAATATAAGATAAGTATAGTTACAATCATTGATTCTAAAAAAAATTTCTAAAATTAAATTCTAAAAGTATAATTTGTTAGTTTTCTTACTATTAAATGATACTAAGTATTACAATACTATTTCAGGGCGTTTGGATTTTAAATATAAATCTTGAAAAAATCTGGAGCCCCTATTACTTAGACAAACATATTATGTAAATGTTATTTATTAATATTAATAATATTGTCTTTATTACTCTGAAGTTGAAATAAATATACATAACAAAACAAATACCTCCTCTGCCACAGTTGATTAAATTAGGGTTTTTATTAATTATTTCATCATTAAAGCTTTTATTTGAGACTAATAAAAAATTTTATTCCATAAAACTGTAAACATGAATAATAAAAAGCTCAAACAAGAATTTTAAAATTTAGCAATGTGTAATTGGCGTAGATAAAATAATTCATATTTAATTTTAATAATAAAACAACTGTATGTGATCAAACATAAGATTAAGCCAGTCCTTTTTTTAGATCAAAGAAAGAGATTGGTCTTTATATTTTCACGTTTCGACAAGTTTAATGGGCTTGTAGTTGTGAAAGCTTTTAAACAATTTTATTATTGTTTTATTCTCGAGAAGCTATATCGCTTAGTATACTTTATATAAGTTAAATTGCTTAGCATTTATATTTCCTTTAAGATTTTAGGATTACAGTTGAAAATGTGGGACTTGGGCCATTCGTATGTTGGTGGGAAGTTTTCTCCTTTTACAGGAACTATGAATTGAGCTAAGATAAAATATTCTTCTAAAATATACTTAAGTGTATAATTGTTTGAACACTTATAATTTCGCCACAGTAGTAAACGTGATGTAAGGGACACTTTTATTTAGTGATCATACATGTATGTTTCGTAATTAGATTGTTATGAATATAAAATAAATTTAAACATTTAAAAGCACTTTATATTTTTGTTTATAAACAAACAAATAAAAATTTCTAAACTAATAAGTAACCCTATGGATCATTTAACACTTTTATAAGGAGAAATTTTCTAAATGAAAATTGCTTAAGGCATTTCACCATTCACCTAAAATAAAATCTAGAGAGTAGGAGAGTTTTATTTGGCCATGTGGAAACGTTTTCAATAGAATCCAAACCATATGCATTTCTAAAGTAGAAATAATTTGACAGGTCTGTATCAACGTTTATTAAATTAAAGATCAAATCACCTTATTTGACGTGTACATAACACTAATTTATACATTTAATTATTATATAATTAACTTAATTAATGGTGCTTTATTTTTATCAGTGCGTTTTAAGATACTTTCGAACCATCCACATTATACTAATGGGGAAGGGATGAAGACGGTAGAATGTGGAGTAAATATACCCGCCTTACTTTGAGGGAGATTCATAAATCATCTAGTAAAACCATCATTAATGCCCACCGTCTGGATACTAACCCTTATCTCATAGCTGGCAAACCAAACTATAAGAGCATGACGTTTTGTTCACGTGTCTACCGATGCAGATAGTGTTGTTAATTCAATCTATACCTAAACAATAATAACAAAATTCAATAGGTCTCAACTTTCCTGGGTTAAGTCATAAGATATAGTCTGATTTTGGTAGGAAGAACAGTAAAAGTTAGTTACTAAAGTTACTAAAACAATGTTAATATATTCATACATAAAGTCGTGTCATCTGCAGATGTTACTTTTGATAGATATTATCAATACCTATCAAATAACACAGATAATATTAAAAAATATTATCAATGTTGGCCGCAAAAAAATATGTTTTGATTTTCTCTACTGTTCTTCCAACCAAAATCAGGGTATAGTTACAAATGTATATTAAACTAAATCCTAATTTAATTCATGCTACTTTATTTCATTGTTTTAAATTGTTGTATTTCATAATGAATATTAAAGTTTGTAATATAAATTTCACACCATTTTTGTAATGTTGAAAATGTAAATAAAAAAGTTCCAAGATGATCTGTCTAAAGTAGATGACTGACAAAATATCAACAATACCTCCCCGTTCTTATTTCCCTTTCAGGCGATAAATTTAGCAAGTTAAGTAATTAAACGGAAAATAGATTACTTTCATCCTTTGTTGCTTTCATAATTATCTTTTTATACTTGGCCTATATAAGCTATGAGTACGACCTCTTATCAATCTTAATGACACATTATAAATAGAAGGCAAATTTTAATTAATGTGGTATCAGTTGAGGGGGATCTCATTATTGTCATAAAATTAATGACCCCAAGACAACTCCTCCTTCCCTAACAAACCACTACGGATAATGGACTGGTTCAATCGACGGGGCTCAGACTAGTATTTAATTATTCATTCGAACATGGCCTTTGCTAAAGACGCCTTACGTATCAATAACTTTGTATTTATAACTAGCTGCAAGTGACCGGCGTTGAAAACAAAGCTACTGATATTACCTCCTTAACGTCACAAAACGGTATTCACACGATTTATGCCATTAAGGTGGGATGGAAGGAGACCCTAAAAAAGGCTATTGTTTTTTGAAGTTTTTATGGCAAACATTTTGTTGGTGAAAATAAATAAAATATTCCTCCGGTACAACCATAGAGATTAATTTTACTCACGTGATGATATCAACAGTTCCTGAATATCTGTCATGAGCATGTTGGAAATATCTAACAAACTTTTTAAATGAAGAGAAAAAGTTGTCATTAAATTCAAGAACACCCTTGACAGATATTAAATAAATTTTGCAGTCACCATGGAAAGAAAATTAAACTCTATGTTTTTAATGAAGCAATATTTTATTTATTTTGTCCAAAGAATGTTTTGCCATAAAAACTGCAAAAACACCCATCTTTCCTCGAGTCCATCCCCCCTTAAGCTCGTAATATATAGAGTTAAAAGGAAAAACCGCTTCAAACTTTAAGTCTTCCCTTTTTACTTAGGTACGCACAGTACATTACCAGCTTTTTAAATTTGTTTATTTTGACGCTACTCACACTAATAGTCCAGCAGTTTAAGCCGTCAGCCTCACGTAACTATATAAAAAAATGCTGTATTGTACTTTTGTTAGTATCCCTAAGTAGTTACATAAACCAATTTTTTGATGTATATGTTCTTTGGTTTTGGAAATTGTCCACACCAGTGATGACATGGTTTAAGACGTTAGGATCTCAACAAATGTAAAACTTGCTGAGAGGGCTCGATGATACCTGGATGAAGTTAGTAGTGTTTTTAAAACTATTTGGATTGAGGGTTGACATTTTTCCTTAGATAATAATTTTAATAGGAAATAAATCGCTAATTTATGAACAGCATATAGTGATAGTAAACCAAATAGAATACAATTCAAACAGAAAAAACAAATTATAACGTCTTTCAAGTATTCAGGTTGTAATGTAGGAATTAAAATAAAATCATATTTGTGCATTCTCAGTTTTCACTTAGTACGTATGGAAAATTTCAGTTTTATATAACTATTGGCCATGCAGTCTAAGGCACAAGATTCACAATATATATTATATTTATAGTTAAAAATAAATGCCTGAAGTGCAAATCCACTAGTTTTCCCATTTAATTATACCAAGTTTAAAATTTAAATGGCATCCACCCCCACCAGCAATCATTAAAGCTTAATTATTTAAGATTAAGCTGAGCTATTTCTTCCATAGCTCAATCATAGAATCCTTCTAATGCACTTTAGATTATAGTTAAAGTAAGTCTAGGTTTTATTTTTAAATAGATGTACAGTACATGTCCGAAAGCTAAGCTCAGTCGGTAGCGTGTCTGCCTACTGAGCTAAACATCCCGGGTTCGATTTCCGGCATGGCCAAAAAATGTATCGTTGATGACATAAGGGTTTACCCTGTCACATTGGTGAGTTAACTGCCGGGGACTGGAATTTGTGTCCGTCCTACTCTAAAGTTGATTATAAGGCATATGAAGCTACGACAGGCCTTGCAAGCCGGTAGTGGAGAATATATGGATTGAATAAAAAACTGACCGAAACCACAAGCTGGAAACAGTAATGGATGTAAGAAATAAAGTACAGTGCGTGAAAACGTTTGGTATCTAAAAGTTGTTGACCTGGAAAATGCGCGTAATGTTACATTTTCATCCATGTATCCTTCAATTGTTTATTTGTTTTACATCTTCGTTTTACTTGTAGTATTGTCAGATGTCAAAAAAATATTTTCCCCTGTGGCTTCAAGGTTTTATATTTACTAGTCCTTGTACACGGGAGAAAAATTCTCAATGTAAACATTCTTGCTTGCCAAATTAGAATGTTTTTTTAGCAAAGCCCAGTGACTGTTAAGACTTTTGTGAATTTTGTGTAAATCCACAGCTCAATAAATGTTTTTATAGACCTCAATCCAATGTTATATGACATCAGAAAACATTAATAGCACTAATGCCTGGCATACATTCAACTATTAACGTAAATTCTATCTATAAATATTTTGATGGGTAATACCTTTTGATCCAAAATGAGTTCACTCTATGAAGGATATTTTGTAACCTATTGAAAACCGTTTTTCCAACCCATTTACATTGATTATTTCACAGCATCACCCTCATTACTGTTCAGTTTATATTCCATCATATTCCATACACTTAGTCTCCGTCTACAACGAAAGTTAGTGGTCTTAACTTGACTGGTTATCTATAACCCTAGCTCGTAAGCTATACCATAGTGGAACTAAACGTGGCAAGTGTACTACGTTTCAGTGTGAACCAAGAGTAGACAAAGAACCAGTGGTTAACCTTCCCACAGCTGTCTTTGTTTGTTTGTTTTTTTGTTTTTTTTTGAGTATTTAAAGTGTACTTCCTGAACCGATTGATTGTAATTATAGCCACAAGGATTTTTAACTAATTTAAATTCCTGCCCTTATCTTAACTCATCACTGTGAAAAGGAAACACACTTTACAATAATGATAAATTTTTCAGACATGCCGTGACTTGAATACGGGACCCTAATTCTGTAGGTTTGAACTCTAACAACTAACTATATCATCTCACTAAAAATAATTCCATTTAAAACCGTAAAATTTCACATACTTTCCAATAGTATGAAATAAAAGCAATCATCTTTAATATAAATAAGACTTGAAGATGGTGAAAAATCACTGAAACATGTCATCATAGAACAAAAGTATATAAAATGAGGAGAAAGGAATAAAAAAGAAGTTATAACCTTACTATCAACTGAGATAAGAACAACAGTTAACATTTTGGTGTTATCATGGATATTAAACGAGAATTTCTATGAGTGAGAACAAAGTCCCAACCAATTTTGTCGGAAAGGTATTTTACATATCTTACAGGGTTATTTTATGTATCACAATCAATAGGGTACCAACGACTTTACTTTCCATTCTAAGGAAGTTGTGCTACGGATTTCTATCACGCAATTAAATACGTTGACACCTGCTGGGTTTGAACCAACAAACATCGGGTCCAGAAGCTAGCGTTTTACCCCAAGACCACCGAGATTGTCACCATGGATACTCGTGGTGGTTTTTCCTCCTCTCCATTCCGTTAAAATTGATACGGACAAGTAATATTCTTACTAGTTTGCATAATTCTAACATAAAATTTCAATCATTAAGGCTTCATTTTACTTTTATTAAGGGTAGTTTTACTTTCTCTTAGTGAAAATATTGTGATCGTGAGTTTTGTGACAATTTTTAACCTCAATATTATGATAAATATTTAAACTTTATGTGCTCTCAAACCCAAAAATGTAGGACTTGGCAGTTTTTTTCTATCTCCATGTCAGTCTGTCTGGGGCTAGAGCCTCAACGGTTATAAAGATTTGGTTCAGTCTTGATATGGGTATACCTGATAAATGTTCTTTTAGTTTGTCTCAAACCCTTAAATTAAGGGTAGTTTACAAATGACAGATTTTTGAAAACATTAAACAACTCTATTTAAATTATAAACTAAAAAAATATTCTTTAAAGTGGAAACAAACCAGAGTTTTCAAGTATATAAGTGAACTTGCCAGCCTCTATCAAATCTCATGTGTGTTACACTGAGCGTCCGGTGGGTTATATGACATCAGGCAGTAGAGAATTTACACCATAACAGATGTATTTTAGTTATATGGTGTGAGGCGAAGATGTTAACGACAGATTGGTTGCATTCAGTTTAGATTACCCTCCATTTGAAAATATATTTAACAAGAAAGATGAATTTGCGTTGTATTCTACTTAAAATAAACTAGTACTCGCGCCGTTAGGTCCGCGGTAAAAATTTCAAGATATTTTAGTCTGGTTGGCTGGTAAATGTGAGGTTGGGGCTCGTACCCTGCCCTATAAGTTATGAGTTCTTTATAAATGTACTCCCAACATCCGTCAAAGAATGTGCGTGTACATTCCCTATAGATTCTACAGTACAGTATGTTTCACTCGCTCTCAGCCCCTGACTTTCCCTTATAACTTTCAAAATAATGGACGTAATTGGTGTATGAGAAGCACTGAGTGGCCGAGAGCGAATGAAACACCCTGTACTTACCTCGTATCTAAACCATTACTATAGTAACTAGTATGCGTGTAGCCAAAACAAGTAGTAAAACGCGTTGGGGGAAAAAAAAGGTAGATATGACTAAAAAAAACTCCTTTTTTAAAAATTTATTTAGCACTGCATCTTACTACCCGCTCGGTTTATACGCTTAAGTACTAATTAAGATAATGGATTAGGAATTGGGAAGGTTGAATTTAGAGGAAGTGAATCCACATTCACGTAGAAGGAGAGTGGAAAGTCACTAAAGAAAAACCACCCCAAGGCTCACCCAACCGAGATTCGAACCTCAATCTCCTTGTCCTCGGCAGTCTAGCTCTACACGACCAGTGCGTTAACTAACTACGCCACCGAGGCGGGTTACATCCTATTAAAACTATCTTATCTTAAGACCACGTTGTAAACATGAAGACAGCCAACCAATGTTGCCAGTCGTTAAACAAACCTTTATTTTCATGGTTCCGTGTTCAGGGTCCATCTTCACTGATAGTTTAAGGCAAAGTCTGTTATGGACGTGTGGATATCATCTAGCCTAAGAGCTATAATTGCTATGTCAGCCACCAGCGACCCGGTTGTGTCAGATGCTTCCAATAATACAAATTACATTTTACAATCCAAGCGAATCAATATGGAAGAAAGAAACGCTATACAACTAAGTATATATTAAAGTCAAACTTGAGAGATGAAAGATTATATTAAAATAGCTTCCAGAAAACTCGCAATTGCTAAATTGATTTTCTAAAAAATTAATTTGCAATTCGCAAAATTGATTCTTCAAAAAACAGATTGTTCAAAAAATTCATTTTCGATTATTTGACTATCAAACAATTGATTTTCGGTAAATTCACTTCGGGAAATTGATTTTCAGGCAATTGATTTTCTAAAAATGTGGTTTCGACAAATATATCGTTCGAAAATTGATGGTTCGAAAAATTGATTTTCGACAAAATTACTTTCGATAATTTTGTATTCGGTGAATTAGATTTCGCTAAATTGATTTTCGACTAACTTGTTTTCGAAAAATTTACCTAGACCCAAAAAATATACTCAAATGGAGACCAGGTTTCAATTTCTTGATTGTGGTGGCTTACATACTTCAACAGGTGTAATTTCTCAATCCATTCAAATATGATTCGGATACCGTTAATTTCAGTAATAATTATAATTCTTCATCCCTCAAACTTCACCTTTTATATACAGGTGAGAATTAAACAATCTATTCAAATATGATTCGGATACCGTTAATTTCAGTAATAATTATAATTCTTCATCCCCCAAACTTCACCTTTTATATACAGGTGAGAATTAAACAATAAGATGATTTATGGTGAGGAAAGGGATTGAAACCTGCTGATGTTTGCCTGACTTCCTGCGGAGCTCACCTGAGTCACATTATCATCAAAAAGTGGAAAAATGTAATATGTAGTTTGCTTTAATTTAGCTAGTGAATATTTACTCTTAAATTAAAGTGTTAATTTTCAGGTTACTAATCATCTAATTATCTCGGCCCCAGCCTGTACAATCTATATTTACATGGCATGAGCTCTGTACTTGTAAGTAGTGTTTTAGCTTGTCTGTATGAGTAAAAATAAAAATTAGGACGGTATTTTTTTCTTTTGTGAAAAAAAATAAAATTATCCCTTTTAATAAATAGGTAGGGAGTTTGAATTTTAAACTGCACGTTAAATATCTCAGATAAATAAATATTGTAGAATATTGTAATGTAATGATTCAAGGTTTAAAATGTATTGTAGTTTTAGTGGCGAAAATTATTTTTTAAGAACATTGCATGGTCATGTGACCAAAGACAAAGTGGATCCCTATGGCGATATTTATAATCGTCTCGGGAGTCAAACATTTCTCAGCGTACGAAATAAGCAGCTTTGGTTGAATGAAGGAAAGGTCTAACACCAAATATCTACTATATTGTATGGCCTAGTGAAAACAAATATCTACTATATTGTATGGCCTAGTGAAAAACAAATATGGCTTGACAATAAAATTACAGTACAATTTTCATAAGAAAAACCTTTCAGGAAATTCAAACATATATATTGTTGTCAACACATAACATTTTACCATAATATTATTAGTGTTATTTCATAGATAGGTATTTCTATAATATCTGTCAAAAGTGACAGATGCATATCACATGACTTGACGTATGGATACGCGAAAGTAGATTTAGTATATTCTCGGTCAGATAAGCCCCTATCTATGAAAATTGCAATGTACTCCAACCTTAAACTGGCACTCATATAACACTCAGTCAAATTGTCGCAAACCACCTTGAACCGTTATTGCATACTACCCCTGTAATACTCGCTTTGGTGGTTGAACGGTTTAAGGCGTCACTCTCGCAATAGACTGGACTGCCAATGATGTGGATATTAGATTTCGAATTCTGGTCGGGTGTATTGAGGGTATTTTTACATACAAATTCGAGTACACTTCATCTACATTCAATGTTACTAATCCCTCACACATTATCGTAATTAGTACATATTCGTGCAACCAGAGTGGGTAGTAGGACGCAGCTCCATAAAAAACACGTATGAAGATTTTAAGATTCTAGATCATCTCTAAAGAACTGATAATTATTTTAAGCTATGATTAGACAGAAGTACCCAACTTGTAGGTTTCAGATGTATGACTACCTAATATTTCCAAGGATCTATTTTTAATATCAGGCTAATGTCCTTGAAGGTGTGCATTCCTGACCCGTATTTCCATATATATATAAATATATATAAAATGTAAGTGTGAGATAAACATGCATGAATTGTTACAAACCTAGCCGGGCTGGCCCCTAAAGGGAGTATAACAGGTCAGTTATCCAACCATTCATGCGACGCCTCAGCTTTGTTGAAATCCCCGTGGGCACGGAACAGGACAGAAGTGTCAAACGATGCGACGTGGGGAACCGGCAAAGTGCTTTAGTGGCAATTATTATCAAGGCACAGCAGTACAAGCGGGATTTTCTTAAGTGGGTTTGATCTCCGGAACGTGAATAGGAACCCAAATTTGGCCTGAAAATATGTGTTTCCTCTCAACCTCCAACGCCGCTTTTAGTCCGCATCGATAGACATGCAGACAAAGACATAGATTTATTTTCATTTAGTTTGCCTGAATCCTTATTGGATGCAATAAGGTGGGTTTATTTTCCCCATATACTTTATCTGCTTTTCACTCAAGCAATTGTGAGTACTTTTCCTCTAAATTCCACCTTTATAATCCTTCATGCTTGGTATAAAGATGCATATATTGTGAACGGGTAGTAAGACATTGTGGACACACAAAAGAAAACACTTGAAAAAGTTTGTTTTGTTTATTTTCCTTACTATTATAAATTCAGTGGGAAAACCAAGATTTAGATATTAATTAAAGCAGACGTGTGAAAAAATAGTAAGTTTATTTCGTTTGGTTTTTTTAAATATACATGGAGTATTTCTCTCCCTTAGAAACTGTCTGTTGTTATATTAAGTTGTGGGGCATAAGAATGTTCACACAACAATTGCGTTGTTCCCACCCCCTACCCCTTTGTAACACGTGTTTTGTAATTAAGTTTGGTAACACAGTGAAAGAACCACACCCTCAAACCCCTTTCTATGCCTGTTCTGGCTTAGCCCGTGACCTTAGTAATTATTGTCCTGTCAAGTAGGTCAGGGGGGTAAGAATGGGCAAGGGTTAGGAGCATAAAGAGAAAGTGGAGTTGGAGATGAAAGGAATCTCTTTTAAGGGCGAATGTTAGCCGAATAGACTAAGGAGAACACAAATATATTGCCCTCGTATCTCCTTTAAAACTAGACATAGATTTATAATATAGTGGTGCTGTTGAGTGGTTTAAGCAATCGATTCATAAACTATCGATTGTATGCTATCGAATAATATAAACTATCAGTACTAAATTATATAACATTTAAAAAAAACATTCTAAAAAATTGTTGAAAGTAATGAGTGGTTATAATTAACAGTTATCACTTAGGAAGATGGCTATAGATATATATATATATATAAATTAATTTGATAAATTAAACAGTTACTAAGTTGTATATTATTAAGTGAAATTACAAGTCAAAATGTATGATTAGGATTTACTTCTGGATAAAAGCCAGTTTAATTGATAATTTTAAAAGATGTGTCTAGAATATAATAATCTCAGATCATTTGTGTAGACTTATAGATATACGTATTAGGGTGTCTTACTATTAAATTAGATTACTATAAAATCCTTCTCGAATACTTATCTTAAAGCTGTGTAGCTAATCATATGGGCTATTAAACATTATTAAAACTTTCAAGATAATACCATGTTCTTTACTAAACACCCCAACCCAATACTCGACACGAAAACCTTTTTGGGGTACATACTATTAAGTCAAAACAATCAGTTTTGTAAAAGGTTTTCTTAATTTCCTTGCGCTTAAAATAAGAAAGAACTTCAGATGAAGAAAAAAAACAAACTCTTAACGCTAAACAAACTCCTAGGAAGTAGAGGAGAGAGAAAGAAAAATGAAGAAAATAAAAGGAAAGTTTGTGAAACACACAATGTATGAGTTCAGGGCGAAACGCCTCAAGGACACTTTAAACTCAAACTAACAATGGCCGCTACCTTTGTCTCTTGAAGGATTCTCGAGATTGCTGACGTTACTTTTAGCCCACATCCCGTCTAGCACACGCCCAGGAGACTGAGGGCATGCGTGCTACATAAACATGATCCAGAAAAAATTAATATTCTTTTAGGTCCTGAGCCAAATTGAATAAAGTTATCCCAACGTTTCATCAGAAGTTGCAACATCCACAACTACAACAGAAATATCGGGAAAAAAAATATTCAACTTGGCTGAAGCCCAAAAATGTTTTAAAATTTTTCTAGCCCCACATTTTACTACCTGTTCAAATGTACGCATATGTAGTAAATACGCTAATGAGTTAGGGATGAGGAAGATGGAATTTAGAGGATGTGTACCCACATTTGCGTGGAACGATAAAAGAAAAACATTTTAGAAAAGCCACCCTTAGTACACCCGATTTGGATTTCATCCCCTTTCTCACTGTCATCAGCAGTCTAGTCCATTGCACGAGGGATGCCTTAGACCATGCGGCCACCGAAATGGGTCCAAAAACAATAGTTAAGATTTAAACACCACCCGCGAAACCTTTCCAAAAACTTTACCTGAAAGAAGCTTGACACAAGATATTAAGATTATAGCTTATTCTTGCCAATGATGATGTCACATGGATAAAGGCGTCAGACTCGTCCGTATCTGGTTTGCCGTTAACAGTAAGGTCTGGGTTCAAATTACAGTTGGTTGAACTTAATTTTTTTTTCACATTGTATTTATCACAGCTATTTTCTCATCGTCTCTCTAAATTAATACAAATGCATTTCCTTTAAAATTTTCCCTCCTTGTCCCTAAACCTTATTTGTTACTCTGTTCAACATAATCATTAAATAATCTCGCTTCTCTTGCTTTTACAGGTCGGTGATCACGCGTACTTGCCAAGCGGGTCTAGTTTGGTTTACCTCAGTTGGGGAGTTTGAGGTTCAAATTAAATCCAAGTTTTATGAAGGCTGTGTTTCCTGATTGAATAGTTTTCCACTCACCATACACACAAATGTAGTTATATATCCTCTAAGTGCTTCCTTCCTCATACCTAACCCATTAGAAGTATATTTATGCACATAGCCTGAACGATGCGGTGATAAAATAAAAAGATTAAAACATGTTAGATACATCTCAAATACCGAGCAGTGAGAGTGTGTCAAGTGGTTTTTATTTTATTTTATCACCACGTCTTACTTCCCGTTCAGGTTGTACGCTTGAGTCAAATACAACGGACCAGTTTCACTGTCAGACTTACTGCTTGATATTTAAAAGGTGTACAATTATACAGTTTATGGACCACTGTGTTTATCTAATGAAGTAAGGCTCTTTGATAAGACTTCTGATATGACCTACAATGTGTCATTGGTGAGTAGCTGACAAGGGTATCTGAATGTTGTAGTGTTGTAGTGGTTATAGAATTAAGTCAGTTTGTAAGAAGTGGGTTGATATATTAAATATGTTATAAAGGGGCACATTGAATACTCCTATTAAATAAAATACTAACTAACATTTATCAATAGTACAAACATAATTTTTTTAATGGTATCTTAAAAAAAATACCTTGTGTCTCCAAAATTTTAGTGGAGTAATTTATTTGAAAGCTTGCCTTTGGATGAATAAACATAACTATTATAGTAATGAATCAATAGGGACATAAATAATCACTACTTAACACATTTGTATAGAAATATTTTATATTTACTGGCAAGGGCACCCATGTGGATTTTTTAAATGGGGGTGGATTGGAATACCACCTGCTGGGGGTGTGGCCCCTTCCCCTCCTTGAGAGAGAATTTCAGGAATTTAACCTTGTGGGAGGGAGTTTTAGAGCATTTGAACACTAGTCTGAGTTAATTATATGAGTTTAAAGAGCTAATTTTTACAACAACAACAAAAACTTAAAATTAACAAAAAAATATAATTTGGATATAACTGAACCCATTGAAAATAAACACTGTAATTTTCACAAGTTGGGGGAGTAGGAGAAAATCTAAATTTTATAATTTTGCTCTCTGTTAACGCGTATATAGATTATTCATAGTTGTCAATATCAAATGGTATCTAAATCCCAAATACAAAGCTTATTTTTTCATAATGATTAAAAAATAAAGTAAATATTTATGGACGGCCATGTTTACTGGGTACCAACGAGATACATGGTGGAATGAACAGATGAAAGAAGCCACGAGAGAAAAGGAAGAAGCAACCAAACGAATGGTTGCTGGGAAGAGTGAAAAAGAACGTATTATGTTGTTGGACTTAAAAGAAGAAAAAAGAATGAATGCAAAGAAATTAGTAAAGGAGAGTAAAGAGCAAATGAGTTTAAAAGAAGTAGAAAGAAGGCAGAATAATTTTAAAGGAATTAAGAAGCTGTTCTGTAAGTGGGTAAAGAGAACTAAAAAAGGAGTGCGAGGAAAGGGCTATGGCGTTCTTAATGAACTTGGTGAGATGATCTGTTTAGTAGAGCGATAGAAGGATTATTTTGGGCAAATGTATGGTGAGAACTTAGAGAAAATAGCATAAAATAGGGAAAGAATTAACGATGCTGAGGCATTTTAACCTATGAAAATATTAAAGAATGGCAAACCTGCGCGTTAAAATGTGATCACAAGTGAAATGCTTAAGTGTGGGGCATGATACTACTTGCCAGATTGTGTAAGTTGCTCAATGGGTGTGCTGGGAATTCAAACGTCCCTAATGACTGGACTAATGCTGTCCATGATCCTTTGTACAAAGGCAAAGGCAGTATACGTGAATGTAAGAATTATGATAGGGCAATTGGTTAGTTTGTTGAGTATTCCAGCCAAAGTTTTGGGAAAGCCCTAGTTGAGAGGGTGCTTGAAAACACTGGGACAATATTTGGGGTGTGCAATGTGGTTTCATGTCAGGTAGAGGCTGCATGAACCAGATATTTGTATTTGAGCAAATTATTGAAAAATGTATGGCATTAAGGAAGAAAGTTTATTAAGGTAGATGATTCGGAGAAAGCCTACCATCGGGTGAAGAGAAGTATTTATGGAATGTTGTTAGAGAGTATGGTGTTGACGCATGCTTAGTAAATGCAATTACGGTGGTATTTGGTAGAAGTAAAGCGTATGTTAGGGTGGATGGAGCTTTGAGCGAATGGATTGACATTGAACATGGTGTTAGATAAGTTTGTGCTTTGTCTCCATGGTAATTTAATGTATTCATGGATAAGTGAATGAGGGATGCTTGTGAGGACTTGGTTGGTTTACAAATGAACAATGTGAATATGAGAGTGCTGCTATAAATATATGATGCCGTATTAATGGCTGAGAATGAAATTAACTTGCAGGTTTCATTAAATTATTTGAATGTGGTGACAGGCATAATGGGTCTTCACATAAATATCTCCAAAACTAAGGTGATAGTTTTTTAAAAGGACGGATCAGGAAATAATTATCAGCTTAGAATAAATAGTAAACGGGTAAAACAAGTGAATGATTTTGTGTGTTTGGGCAGAATGTTCTGTAAAAATGTAAGGATTGATGGTCAAATCGACAGACGGGTGAATACATTTTGGAGAGTAGTTTGGTGTATGAGGACTATTGCAAAGAATACTTAGTATTGAAAGTGATAAAGATGACAGTATATAACAATGTGCTAACACCAACATTGTTTTAAGGATGTGAAGTGTGTGTTTTTCAGGAGAAACACAAGAGAATGGTGAATATGGTTAGAAAGAGGTATATAGAATATCTATGTGGAAACACTCATATGGACAGAGTCGGTAATAAATGGGTGCTGAAGTAGTGCGATTTGAAAGGGAAAATAATAGGTAAATATTAAATTAAAGCATCTTACGTTGTTTTGGGCATTTTGAAAGGATGAGTGTGAATCAAGTGATGAAGTTAACATTTGAAGGTAGAGGGTAGAGTGTTTGGATAGAAAGCAAGGGGTATGCCATGTAAGACGTGGCTAGATTTTGTAGGTGAATGTGTGAAAAAGAGAAACATTAAGAATTTTAAGAATAAAAGAGGATGTGATAGGGAAGCCTGAGAACGTCAATGAGGGTGGTTTAAATATGTATGTAATGTAATGTAATGTAAGTTATGTATGTATGTATAGATGTATGTGTTATTGAAGGTGGTATAAACAAGTTTGAAATTAAATATATAATTGGTTATAGATATTAATACGAGTAAAATAACTTAGTAAAATAGATACAAATTTAAATGTAGCGATGTTTTGCTGACTCGCTGGAACGTTAGAAATGACTGTGAATCTGTATTTACGCGCTAGCCTGTGCTCTAAGTATGACCACCTCAAGCATATGTTTATCACAGGGACTAAAGGGTTTCTAAAACGCCTCTATTTGAGTTCACATTTAGATCCAGTAGAAAAACCTCACTTATATAATTGTCTAGATGGATGGATGTATTTATGTATGCATGTATGTGTGTATGCATGTCTGTACCGGTTATTTTTTGTAATTAACTAGTTGTTAAAACACAGGGATATATAAACACACGAGCTACCTGCCTCGGTGGCGTAGTTAGCTAACACGCTGGTTTTGTGTTGAGCCAGACTACCAAGAACTGAGAGATCGAGTTCCGAATCTCACTTGGGTGAACTGGGGGTGGTTTTACCTAAATGATTTTACCCTTTTCCTCCACGCAAATTCGGGTTCACTTCCTATATTTTCAACCTTCCCAATTCCTAAACCATTAGCGCAATTAGTACTTAAGCGTATAACCCAAACGGGTAGTAAATCGTGGTGCTAAATATTTTTATTTTTTTTAGCACCGCGTCTTACTACCCGTTCGGGTTATACGCTTGAGTACTAATTACGCTAGTGGATTAGGAATTGGGAGGGTTGAATTTAGAGGAAGTGAACCCGCATTTGCGTGGAGGGAGAGTGGAAAACCATTTAGGAACCCCCCGACCCCCAGTTCACCCGACCGAGATTCGAACCTCAATCTCCCCGTCCTCAGCGGTCGAGCTCAACACGACTAGCGCGTTAGCCAAGTGGTGCTAAGTATAAGTANCCAGTTCACCCGACCGAGATTCGAACCTCAATCTCCCCGTCCTCAGCGGTCGAGCTCAACACGACTAGCGCGTTAGCCAAGTGGTGCTAAGTATAAGTATAACACATGAGCTACTCAATAACCTAGCCCAGAACAACAAACTCAACTGGATTAGAATACACAATTAAAAGAATAACTCAGAGATAGGACACAGAACATCTTATCTAAGTCAGTAGAGTGCATCCCTACCGAACTAAGGGTTCTGGGGTCGATTCCTGGCATGGCTGAAAAATAATTACGGGTGAACGTGGATTTCCTCTCTCACAGTGATAAATATAACATATGGGGGCTGAGTGTTGTGTATGCTATAATTGTAAGTTAGCTTATAAGTCGTATGATCATATATTTAGTCATCTCAGAAAGTGCAATTTAAATAACTCAAATAAAAATGAAAGGATATGGAAACAAAATAACATATATATCAACAAACCGAATTCCATAATATCACATTTTATCTACTTACTGTTTGGCTTCGGTAAGTGGCCAAATAACCCTTACTATTAAATTTATTAATTTCAATCTTTTAATTAGGTCAAATAAATAAATGTGCAGATCCAGTATTTTAATATTTTTGTTTTGTTTCCATTCATTATGAGTCCTCAGCTGTTATGATAAACATAGTCTGAATAAGTAGGAATGTCTTAATTCATCCAGGCAATTACATATGTGAGGTTTTCCTACTGAATCGAAATGTGCACTCAAATAGAAGGGCTTTTGAAACCCTTGGGTCACTATGATCAACATACTTTAGAGAAGGTCACACTTAGAGCACAGGTTAGTGGGTAAATACATATTCACAGTCATTGCCAATGCTAGAGCGAGTCAGCAAAGCACGGCTAAGTCTAAGTTTGTATTTATTTTACTAGTTATTTTATTAAATTATATCTATATCCAATTCTAAATTTAGTTTAAAACTAGTTTATACCATCTTAATGTACACATTCTAAAGAATACGATTAAACTTTCACCGCTCGGCCTTCAAGATATCCGTGTAACACGAGTAATGAACTCGAGGCCTCCAAGTAACTGAGAGTAAATTTGGACCTCAAAACCCCCTCGGTGGTAGCCGTGGTCTCATAAAATTCTCACGCGGATATTGAGTGTGAGTTGTGCAATTCTTGCACTGAATCAGGTCTCCAGAATATTATTGCCCCCATTAGTAACTCTCATTTGGAATCCAAAACCAGACTTCTCCATTTCATATTTGCTTTCCCTTCCTTTCATTTAAATTGGGTTCCTTCTGTCCGTTCAGTTTCCCGTTTTCTTTGTGTTTGATTTTTAATACGCTCCATAGCTGCGATGTAATGGTTTCCATGGGAGAACCTATCGCAGAAAGAGAAAAAAAAAACAATGTTACTATACATTATACAAATATTGACCTTCCCTCAGCTTTTTATGTACTATGTTTCTGGTTTATTTAAATGAAAAGGTGCTGGATAATTTAATGCAAATTAAACTTTGATTTCAGTGGCGTGTCTTAACGTCGCGTCAGGACGATCTGAAATGGATAAAACTGTGCCTACGATGGTTCTTCCCCTTCCTTTGAACCCCTCTTCGCCACTCGGGTTACCATTTGTCTTGGCATACGTAGGTTTTTAATATAAATACGTATAACCTGAACAGGTAGTAAGACGTGATAATAACATAATAAATATTATATAAAACAGAGCTTTCAATAGAATTAGACTATGGAACTCATTTAATAGAAATATGAGATACATATCAAAATTAATATTTAATCAACCTTAATTGATTATATTCTTGTTGACTCATAAGCAAGTTACTAGTAGTAAAAATAGTCGTAATAGTACTGTAATATGCATCGACACAATGTATTTAACAGTATCTTCATGTTCATGTAAGTACTCCTATATAATTATGATAAGCGTTTATATGTGTGAGAATCACAATGTTTATTAGATTATCACTTCATTTATTTAATGTTTACCCAGTTGGAGAAAGTTTTGAATCACGAACATTTTCAGCATTGAGATTATAAT
>CABFWB010001784.1:5384-29481 GCA_902151455.1 Timema bartmani
GTGAAGCTGACCAAACGAACTTTGACCTTCCAAGGAATCATCCCCTTAATAAACAGGATTGGGGGAGCTACTCTACAGCCCCTTGAGAGGACAAAGAGATGCACGGATAGTGTGCCCGACTGGCAAGATGGAGCCATCAAATCACGCCTTGTTGACAGCCAATAATGAGAGAGTTCCTTGAATATCACCCTTCTCATCCTGTTCCATTGTGTCCTGTGGTTCATACTAACAGCTTGTAGCTCTCGACCACGGCAGTACTAACTGAGATACTAATACTACTCATAAAATACTGCGACCTATAAAATAATAACCCCAACTGAATACAAATAATAATTATAAAATGTAATTTATACAATCTGATCGTTGTTTACGTGTTTTAATATTGGGGGAGGGGGGTTACCCATTGTAAAAATATGTATTTAATTAATTACATTTAATAAAAATGAATGTGTATGTGTTTATGATTAATTATATTTAAGGGGGGAAATATATTAATAAAAACATCTACAATTTTAACTGTATGTCCAGTGACGTCATTAAAGCAGTAGAAAATAAAGTGGACTATGAAATAATAGTGGGCTAGCTCAGATTTAGAATGAATACAATATTTTGGCTTCAAAACCAAAATTTACATTTAGCAAAAAATAAATTATCTCGGGGTAAACTAATATTAATCATAATAATAATCCATAAGCATCGAACACGAGACTCTCCCAGGACGTCTGGGTCTTTTGGGAAAACTATACCTTTACTGTACCTAGTCAACAATGGACTCACCTTGCGTACAACAATACTGGCCTCCGAGGTCATCATCTCTGGGAACTGCTTGCAGGTGATTACTCTTTGGATGATAACAACACAAAATATGATAGTTAATAATGAACCTAAGAAATAAATGTACAACACAATGAAGGTGAATTGGAGAATACATGTAATTTCGGTAAAATTTAAGATTCAAATAGCCCTGCCTAGAGATGTCTATTAAAATACAAAGTTAAAATTACATTCCCGATAATATTCTGATCAATGTCAGTATTATTCAGAGTGAAAGTATCATTCTTGTTTTGTTTGGATAAATAATATAAATACATTTAGAGTCAGATTTAAGTGGACTTATTTAACAAACAAATATTTAATAAAACTATTTTAAATCCTTAAAAAAAAATATATATATATATGGTTCATTTCCTCAATGAGGTTAGTCTTGAACACTAAAACAATAAGTATTAAATAAGGTCATTGCATTTCGTTGAGGTCATGACTCTGGCCAAAAGCTTCATTTACAGAGTCAATTGTTGAAACAAAATATTAACTTTAAGAGAAAAATGATAACGTCGGTGATTAAAGTTAAAATAAATGTTAATCCCTAAATTTGGATCAATGAATGTTAACAGGTGAATGAAGTCTAGTCGAAATTATTGTAGTAGATGACAAAGGATGAATCACAAGTACAATTTTAGGCTGATATCACCTCATGTTAATGTCGTCTTGTAGTCTTCGGCGTTGAAAAGGTTAGTGGTTCCGACAAACTCACTTAAAAATCAAAATCGTGGTCTGGAAGTTATCACAGCTGTTCCAGGTCTTTGTCCCATCTTTTACCGTCAGTTGGAACACTTTCTGTGAATCTTGCACTGACAAAACTTGTCATTTTTACTTTACTTTATTCCAAAGAACTTAAACAAGTGTGTCTCGTTTGGGATCCAAGATGCAAGACCCAGCCTCTTCTCGTGTCTCCCACCCTTCGGAATTTATCTTCGTGGCCCCAGACATCTCGTGGATGTGGTGGTATTAAAATAAGTTCGAAATTTGAAATATTTGTCTAGAAATATGATAAATTAAAGTAAAAACAAGGAATATCTCGGGGGAAATAACTAGTAGTAAAGATGATTGATAAACATATTGTTACAATTACATGGAGTTTCCTTCGACGCAACGCAATGTCCGTTGAAAACAATAATCTTGAAAATGAATACAACGAGAATTAATCTAAAGTAGGATGGCATCTGGCCGCATGGCGTGCCAGTCGCGTCGAAATAAATATACACTTAAAAGTAAATTAATACTAAGTAAAATATAAATCGAGAGAATTAGAATTCTTACACCCTTTTATGAATAATTTAGAGTATTATTCTGTATGATAATAAGTGAAACAGCCTCTAAGATTGAATATATTTAGTTTTGTGAATAATGAAGTTAGCTCAAAGCAAGATGTTTTGGTTGACCATTCGATTCTGGACTGTTTGTTTACAAACTGGCCTTTTAGGAAGGAGGGAGAGTCCATTACACTCAACACCAGGGAGAGCTTTGAACTCCATTACACTCAACACCAGGGAGAGCTTTGAACTCCATTACACTCAACACCAGGGAGAGCTTTGAACTCCATTACACTCAACACCAGGGAGAGCTTTGTACTCCATTACACTCAACACCAGGGAGAGCTTTGTACTCCATTACACTCAACACCAGGGAGAGCTTTGTACTCCATTACACTCAACACCAGGGAGAGCTTTGAACTCCATTACACTCAACACCAGGGAGAGCTTTGAACTCCATTACACTCAACACCAGGGAGAGCTTTGAACTCCATTACACTCAACACCAGGGAGAGCTTTGAACTCCATTACACTCAACACCAGGGAGAGCTTTGAACTCCATTACACTCAACACCAGGGAGAGCTTTGAACTCCATTACACTCAACACCAGGGAGAGCTTTGAACTCCATTACACTCAACACCAGGGAGAGCTTTGAACTCCATTACACTCAACACCAGGGAGAGCTTTGAACTCCATTACACTCAACACCAGGGAGAGCTTTGAACTCCATTACACTCAACACCAGGGAGAGCTTTGAACTCCATTACACTCAACACCAGGGAGAGCTTTGAACTCCATTACACTCAACACCAGGGAGAGCTTTGAACTCCATTACACTCAACACCAGGGAGAGCTTTGAACTCCATTACACTCAACACCAGGGAGAGCTTTGAACTCCATTACACTCAACACCAGGGAGAGCTTTGAACTCCATTACACTCAACACCAGGGAGAGCTTTGAACTCCATTACACTCAACACCAGGGAGAGCTTTGAACTCCATTACACTCAACACCAGGGAGAGCTTTGAACTCCATTACACTCAACACCAGGGAGAGCTTTGAACTCCATTACACTCAACACCAGGGAGAGCTTTGAACTCCATTACACTCAACACCAGGGAGAGCTTTGAACTCCATTACACTCAACACCAGGGAGAGCTTTGTACTCCATTATACTCAACACCAGGGAGAGCTTTGTACTCCATTACACTCAACACCAGGGAGAGCTTTGCACTCCATTACACTCAACACCAGGGAGAGCTTTGAACTCCATTACACTCAACACCAGGGAGAGCTTTGAACTCCATTACAATCAACACCAGGGAGAGTTTTGAACTCCATTACACTCAACACCAGGGAGAGCTTTGTACTCCATTACACTCAACATCAGGGGGATATATACAAACACACGTTATTCTTCCTTCTTGGATTGTTTGTTTGTTTGTATATTTGTTGGCACTGATAGTCCAAACTTCCTCTAGAGGCGGGCCTTTAACTTATTCCTTTTATCTGATCATACAAATCTCTCTCACCACTTGTCCATACTCCGTGTATTACCACCCATCCAAGATATCCACATATTTGCACTGATGGTGGAGATGATGATGGTACCTTTTAGTGATACTGTATCCACATTTACATGGGGAGAGGGTGGAACATATTTTATAAAACATTATAGTGGTATATCTGTCTGGTATTTGAACCCAGCCCTAACAGTCATTGACTTTTCATACTAAACTAGCTTGACAGTTATACCACGTGCTCTATGCGGGTATAAAACTAGCAACTGTATGGTTTGTCTATAGATAGGCCAAGTTAAGATACTAGCTTGTTTATTCCTGGGTATTATCTCAGTAATTATCTTAATTATTATCTGAATACTTATCTGGGTTAATAGAATGCCTGACCCTTACTCTGACGAAGGAATACAAGTATTTGGACTGATAATATATTTTCCAAAACGTGATTTTCTTTCTATCCTCAAACCAATGTTAGTGGAATTATCTTGAAAAATGTTCACCCTTTTCAAACTGTTCCCTTAGACTAGTTATTGGCACGTGTTCTTCTGTGAATCGGTCGTGAGACAGGTATCAGCTGGACATCTTCCATTTTTCTCTGTCTTGAGCATCTTCTTTGGTCCTTTTATAGCTTCTTCTTTTCCTGATATGTTAGTATTCCAAATCTTATTCTTGCTCTTTATCCCTCTGTCATTCCCTCCATGATCCTCGTCATTAAACAATCCCTACGTAGTGTGGGGCCCAACCAAGACCTTTTCTCTTTGTTATCATCTTTATGAAGCTCCTTTCCTCTCCTATCCTCCTCAACAATTATTGCTGTCAGCAATCTTCCACATGGCTCAACTTACTCCACACAGTATCCATTCCAAGTCACTGTTTACACTAGAGCACATGAATACAAAAATTAAATGTGTTGAAACAATTTCTTCTTTCTATAAGTATAATTATTTTAAAGAACAAAATTTTATATATTTACAGGGGGCTGAATGAGGGGGGGAGACACTGCTCTCTCCAGTTTGTGTTCGACGCATTCAATTACTCCCCCCACCCCAGTGGCGTCGTGACGCCAACAAGGCCCCGAGAAGCGTCGCGCTCTTCAAATGTATTACAATACAATTTCAGGCTCAATTATAAATAAAGTGCTCCTTCCTCTACTTTGACTTTCTGTGGAACCTCGTTTAAAGGTTCTTCCACCTCTTTAGAGTGGCAGGGGTGTGCATGGGGTGTGCAAGGGGTGTGTAGGGGGCTGGGGGGAGTCACCCCCTCAAACATTCCACAGTAGATTCTCTTAATGCGACATTCTGCCCTCAACTTCTCCATGTAAATTACGCTGCTCTTCTGTTTTGTTTTACTTTACAACCCCCCTCCCCCGACCTCCTACCCTCGTCACCCCCTGGAGAACCACCCTACTACCCCTATCCTCTTCTTGCCTCTGTAAACGAACTCAATTCTATTGCATAAGACTGGAAGAGGGTGGGGGTGAATTCCTCCTTCATCCATCAAAAACAGAAACTTTGCCGTCAGCTGAAAGTTGTGAGAGAGTATGTATGTATATATACCGCCATCATTAGGAGCGCCATGAATGTTTCACAGTTCAAATGTGTGTTTTGTTGACTTGTATTGTGGGCTTCTTGGTGAGAATGAGGGGGGGGGGACAACCGAGGGGAGGGGGGACCCTAATTCCACTACCGACAATCACACGATTGTATTCCATTCAAAACTGAAACTTATCTAAGAACAATCAATATCTCTTTTAAAATATTATACCATATTTATAAATAACTTATACAAGATCAATTTAAAATATAACAATTCAAAGCTCGCTCCGATGGTTGAGTGAGTCCTTGATCACACATCAGTGTCACTAGTGTCATGTTGACAGTGGTGTATCACTAGTGTCATATTGACAGTGGTGTGTCGCTAGTGTCATGTTGACAGATGGTGTGTCTCTAGTGTCATGTTGACAGTGGTATGTCACTAGTGTCATTTTGACAATGGTGTGTCACTAGTGTCATGTTGACAGTGGTGTGTCACCAGTGTTATGTTGACAGTGGTGTGTCGCTAGTGTAATGTTGACAGTGGTGTGTCACTAGTGTCATTTTGACATAGGTGTGTCGCTAGTGTCATGTTGACAGTGGTGTGACACTAGTGTTATGTTGACAGTGGTGTGTCATTAGTGTTATGTTGACAGTGGTGTGTCACTGGTGTAATGTTGACAGTGGTGTGTCACTAGTGTTATGTTGACAGTGGTGTGTCATTAGTGTTATGTTGACAGTGGTGTGTCACTAGTGTCATGTTGACAGTGGTGTGTCATTAGTGTTATGTTGACAGTGGTGTGTCACTGGTGTAATGTTGACAGTGGCTTGTCACTAGTGTCATGTTGACAGTGGTGTGTCACTAGTGTCATGTTGACAGTGGTGTGTCACTATGTCATGTTGACAGTGGTGTGTCACTAGTGTCATGTTGACTGGTGTGCCACCTGGTCAGGATGGTTCTGAGGTAGGGATTTGCAAAGCGAGACATAGTTTGGTTCGATGTTGTTTATTGAATGGTGTTTAGGTCTACAAGATGGATACAATGGATGTGATGGTAGTTGTTAATAAACGATATGAGAATGTGAAGATAATAACCCACACGTTAACTGACGTGTCCATGTTCGATACCCGCGTGACAGACTATCTTTTGTCAAACTTGATAACTGATCACAAGTCAAAATGTCACAAACGACATCCGGAGCCCACACTCGGGTATCAGGACTTAAACACGCCCGTCTTACTCGGTCCAAAGGAATATACTACATAACAAAGTTATCAACTCACCATAATCGCCCTATTTGACCAGTTACGCAACACCCCCCAACACCGCCGGTACCACTCAACAACAAGTCAACATTCTGAGCTGCGAACAAGCTTCGTGACTGCGTTCCCAAGGCCCACCACCAGGAGGCGTTAGCGTCGGCGCAACCAGGGAAAAGGTCCTACAGAGATGGAGATAGATGGAGAAGCTTCTAGAATCATCTATTTGGCTTCTCCGATGTTCTCCATCCATCCAGTGCGTGTGTTACCCCCACGTGATTCCTAAGGTACCGCCCTCTGGTGATAGCATATAAAGTGTCGTTCGGCCAAGTGAAGAACACTCTTGGGACTTGTTCGGTTTGAACTAGGTGGGTAGCGTCGAGCTACGAGGCGTTGAGAGAATGTAAGCAAAATTCCATTTCGGCTCGGAAGTAATTATTAAACTTTTATTTATATCTTTCAAAATTCCTTTTGGACATAGTATTCAAAATTTTAAAGAACACTTTTTTGGTTAAGATGCTTCGTTGGAAAACTTGATAGGATAATATTTTATCAAAGACTCTATTGTGTCACTTTGTTGTTTGATCATATTTAATAATAATATTTTTCCAAAAACTATTAAATTTCACTTTGTTCTTTTATTATATTTAGGGAGAATATTATGCCAAAGATTCTAAAGTTGAAATATACTCTCAAAACTGTCATGTTTCTTGTTTAAGAATAGTTTTCCAAAGAATCTAAAAAGGAGATATACTTCAAAACTTTCATTATAATAATCCTGATGACATATCATGATCATGATGAGCCTTTGAAGGAAAATAAGTTAGCAAAGATTCTAATATGAAGATATAATTCAGTAAGAACTTTACTATAATACACGATTTGTTTTGTATGAATCAAGTTAGATCTTAATGTTTGATAACTATACTATGCTGTTAGTCATATTATTTGAGTTAGGCCACTATGCCAAGTTTTACATGCACTTATTATTTACCACTTATGATCTTAAATTAATATTCTGTTGTCAAAGTAAGTTCCCGAAAGTTATGAAAACTTTAAATAGTGCTCGTAATGTTTGAGACTTGTTGAGGGACATTTTTATTTTTATTTTCAAGGTATATTACCCATATAGCTTGGTTTATTCAAAAGGTTAGGAGTGCATCTTGAGTTTGTGTTAACCTTGGGTTTCCCTCAAATTAGTTGGATTTGATTCTTTGATTATTAGTACCAGTTATTGTTGTTGGCCCCTGGGCAAATAATTATTTCGGACTTAATAATGGTTTAGTGCATTCATAATATGTATTGCCTCCAAATATATGTGTGCGGATGACTTCAAATTTATTAAACAAACTATTAATGCATAGTTTATATAGTTACTATGAGTAACATAAATTATAACATAAAGTAAAACTTAAATATTAACTTAGCGTACCTAGTATTTTTCTTTACCATATAATTTTGTATGTATTTAAATATCACCTTCATGGATGATTATTTGTTGTGACAATAAGTAATGCTTACAGTTAAATTGCAACATCACATGTATCTTATAATATAATTTTGGTATACCTGTGTTTTCCTACCTATGAACTTTCTAAGGTATAAAAGAAACATCAGTTCTACTGTACATGAATGAGGAAGGCAGTTGTCCTTTCTCAATTTCCGCAACCAGGTGGGCTGCGAGTCACTGAGTAACAATCATTTGTTCTCAGATAATTTTAACTCTGTTCGACTAATGCGCCCCCCTCTGATTATTTTGTTTATTTGTTACATTTTTCACCTTCAAGTCACTTTGGGTTACGAAGGAGGTTGCAAACGTTAAAACAAAATATGAAAAAAAAAAATTAAAACCATTTTAAATAACTCATAAGGTTTGAATAATTACGACTGCTGACTGTTTTTGTCTAATTTTACTTTCTGCCATCTTGTCCTGCCAATATACTCGACCCTGTCTTGAGTTGAAGAACATTAGAACCTGTCCCTGGTCTCAAAGGCTTCTAATGCAACACTGCCACCAGCCCTAGTGAGGAGTCTATGATGTCAAAGGCTTCTAATGCGACACTGCCACCAGCCCTAGTGAGGAGTCTATGATGTCAAAGGCTTCTAATGCGACACTGCCACCAGCCCTAGTGAGGAGTCTATGATGTCAAAGGCTTCTAATGCGACACTGCCACCAGCCCTAGTGAGGAGTCTATGATGTCAAAGGCTTCTAATGCGACACTGCCACCAGCCCTAGTGAGGAGTCTATGATGTCAAAGGCTTCTAATGCGACACTGCCACCAGCCCTAGTGAGGAGTCTATGATGTCAAAGGCTTCTAATGCGACACTGCCACCAGCCCTAGTGAGGAGTCTATGATGTCAAAGGCTTCTAATGCGACACTGCCACCAGCCCTAGTGAGGAGTCTATGATGTCAAAGGCTTCTAATGCGACACTGCCACCAGCCCTAGTGAGGAGTCTATGATGTCAAAGGCTTCTAATGCGACACTGCCACCAGCCCTAGTGAGGAGTCTATGATGTCAAAGGCTTCTAATGCGACACTGCCACCAGCCCTAGTGAGGAGTCTATGATGTCAAAGGCTTCTAATGCGACACTGCCACCAGCCCTAGTGAGGAGTCTATGATGTCAAAGGCTTCTAATGCGACACTGCCACCAGCCCTAGTGAGGAGTCTATGATGTCAAAGGCTTCTAATGCGACACTGCCACCAGCCCTAGTGAGGAGTCTATGATGTCAAAGGCTTCTAATGCGACACTGCCACCAGCCCTAGTGAGGAGTCTATGATGTCAAAGGCTTCTAATGCGACACTGCCACCAGCCCTAGTGAGGAGTCTATGATGTCAAAGGCTTCTAATGCGACACTGCCACCAGCCCTAGTGAGGAGTCTATGATGTCAAAGGCTTCTAATGCGACACTGCCACCAGTCCTAGTGAGGAGTCTATGATGTCAAAGGCTTCTAATGCGACACTGCCATCACTCCTAGATAAGAGTTGCACTCCATGACATTCCTCATGCCCTTCAAGCTCTCCTGGTCGCCATAAATTGTCATCATCGCCTCTTTAGAAATTGTGTAAGCATGTTGTTGCCATAACAATAATGTCAACATCGAGCACGGCTATGGCTATAGTTGTATATTTTATTAGAGGATTATTAGTAAGCTGATGTGAGTATGGAAGGGAAAAGCCTCGTCGGTTACCATAAAATATGGAAGTACAATATTGGAGTTACATAAAGCTTTAGAAGGTGGTAAATCAAGGAGGTTAGCAAAGAGCCTTTTTCCTAATTGAAAATATCTGAAGATCCTGGTTTTCCGGTTAAAAGAATCCTAGTGCTTTCTTCTTACCACTGAGATCACTCAATTTTTATTTACTAAAACTCTCTCTATTCACAATGACACTTTTTAAAACTAAACATCAAACATTATTCCGGTATTTTGTCTACAGGCTGACATTTTGTTCCGCCCCAGTGTGCAAAGACATAACTATTTTCTTCTGAGCTGATCTGAGAGGACACAGAGTGCGATTCTCTTTAGTATCGTCGAGAAATCTAGGCTAGTCCACACCACATCACAATGAACGAGGAGCAAGCCTGGAAAGCTCAGTCATAGGTCCAGAGTTCAGTTCTCATGCACAGTGGCTAGGAAGACTAGACAGGTAAGCCTTATGTTTACTCACGGCCCTGGAGATAGGTGCGAGGTACCCTTCATCCTCCTGCTTGATGGGACAGTCCCGTGACGACATTACGTGCTCCAAGGACCCGAGCTCGACCATCGGTCACAGGAAGCTCGTTTGAGAGTCTTTGTTCTGTTGGGGTGAGGGGAGCTGGGAGAAACCGTGACGGCTGTAAGAAGACAGATAGACACGTCCTGGTGGCTGTAGCAGAGCTGGTAAGCAAGTCTAGGACTGGCTGTCACTGGCTCAATATTGAGGGGTGTGAGAGAGTGCTGTAAGAAGACAGGTGGGTTAGTGTTCCGGCACGTGGCAGGTGCGAGAAACCACTGGGAGGATGGTAGATACGGTTATTTCTCTTAGTGTGTCATTGTATACCCCCCCAGCCAACACAATCTGCCCCTCTGAGGCAGGCAACCAGCCTACGCTCCAAGGAGAATAAGGGTCTCAAAGCGGTTGAAATTTAATCAGCTTTTCTGAGTGGAAGGTGCTGGGGTTGAGGGCTGGGGGTGAAATCACTCGAAAATGATAAACCACTCAAAAGAACGGGTTTAAGAGGATTATTGCTCCATTCTTTCCCTGTGTACCTGTCTCTGCCTCCACACTCCTGCCTGTCTCTACCTCCACACTCCTGCCTGTATCTACCTCCACACGCCTGCCTGTATCTACCTCCACACACCTGACTGTCTCTACCTCCACACTCCTGTCTGTATCTACCTTCATACGCCTGTCTGTATCTACCTCTACACTCCTGCTTGTCTCTACCTCCACACTCCTGTCTGCCTCTACCTCCATACTCCTGTCTGTATCTACCTCCATACTCCTGTCTGTATCTACCTCTACACTCCTGTCTGCCTCTACCTCCACACTACTGTCTGCCTCTACCTCCACACTCCTGTCTGTATCTACCTTCATACTCCTGTCTGTATCTACCTCCACACGCCTGCCTGTCTCTACCTCCACACTCCTGCCTGTCTCTACCTCCACACTCCTGCCTGTATCTACCTCACACACTCCTGCCTGTATCTACCTCCACACACCTGACTGCCTCTACCTCCACACGCCTGCCTGTATCTACCTCCACACTCCTGCCTGTATCTACCTCCACACGCCTGCTGGTATCTACCTCCACACTCCTGACTGTCTCTACTTCCACACTCCTGACTGTCTCTTATCGTACTGCTAGAACATGAGAGTTGTATTATACTCCTGTATGAGATACCGCCGTGAGATAGGTTTAAATACAATACATCGTACAGCTAGAACATGAGGGTTGTATTATACTCCTGTATGAGATCGCCGTGAGATAGGTTTAAATACAATACATCGTACAGTTAGAGCATGAGAGTTGTATTATACTCCTGTATGAGATCGCCGTGAGATAGGTTTAAATAGAATACATCGTACAGTTAGAACATGAGGGTTGTATTCTACTCCTGTATGAGATTGCCGTGAGGTAGGTTTAAATACAATATATCGTACAGTTAGAACATGAGGGTTGTATTCTACTCCTGTATGAGATTGCCGTGAGGTAGGTTTAAATACAATACATCGTACTGCTAGAACATGAGAGTTGTATTATACTCCTGTATGAGATTGCCGTGAGGTAGGTTTAAATACAATACATCGTACAGTTAGAGCATGAGAGTTGTATTATACTCCTGTATGAGATCGCCGTGAGATAGGTATCGTACAGTTAGAACATGAGGGTTGTATTCTACTCCTGTATGAGATTGCCGTGAGGTAGGTTTAAATACAATATATCGTAGTTAGAACATGAGGGTTGTATTCTACTCCTGTATGAGATTGCCGTGAGGTAGGTTTAAATACAATACATCGTGCAGTTAGAACATGAGGGTTGTATTATACTCCTGTATGAGATCGCCGTGAGATAGGTTTAAATACAATACATCGTACAGCTAGAACATGAGGGTTGTAGTATACTCCTGTATGAGATACCGCCGTGAGGTAGGTTTAAATACAATACATCGTACAGCTAGAGCAGGAGGGTTGTATTTTACTCCTATAAATACGGCTATTAACTTGGGATAGTTAAGGGTAAGTTATATTAAAATGTCTTGAATTTATATCCCCCAACCCCTCCTACTCGGCTTTCCCCACACAACATTTCAATATGATTTAAGCTATTGTAAAATGTTGGTTAATCCGACACATTATTAATATTACCAACTTACAAGCTTACAAGCTTACAAGCTTGATCAAGTTGTTCGGTATATTTAAGTTTATATGTGCTTATAGATTGTGATTTGAAGTTCACTATGATTAGATACTGTTTCTGACGAAAATAATCTAACTGCTGTATATATTCACCTGTAATAAGAATAATAAACGGTCTGTAAACAATAATTGTGTAGGGCCAATACGTGCGAATATGCTTTTAACAAAATGCAATGTAAATGACTGTTTCTATTTGTAATATTATCTGAGTGTACTGCCAGTGATTGTAAAGATACAATTATTATTACTGTTTCTATTTGTAAGATACAAGTATTATTACTGTTTCTATTTGTAATATTATCTGAGTGTACTGCCAGTGGTTGTAAAGATACAAGTATTATTATTGTTTCTATTTGTAATATTATCTGAGTGTACTGCCAGTGATTGTAAAGATACAAGTATTATTACTGTTTCTATTTGTAATATTATCTGAGTGTACTGCCAGTAGTTGTAGAGATACAAGTATTTTTACTGTTTCTATTTGTAATATTATCTGAGTGTACTGCCAGTGATTGTAGAGATACAAGTATTATTACTGTTTCTATTTGTAATATTATCTGAGTGTACTGCCAGTGGTTGTAAAGATACAAGTATTATTACTGTTTCTATTTGTAATATTATCTGAGTGTACTGCCAGTGATTGTAAAGATACAAGTATTGTTACTGTTTCTATTTGTAATATTATCTGAGTGTACTGCCAGTAGTTGTAGAGATACAAGCATTTTTACTGTTTCTATTTGTAATATTATCTGAGTGTACTGCCAGTGGTTGTACAAATAGACCCCAGTCCAGATATTTCAGTCAGTTATTTTGGAGACAATTTTAAACCCATCTTTTACTGTTGCTTGGATCAAAAGTGACCAAAACCTCCATTCTTTCTAAATTAGGGGAGCTATCCCGTCTTTTTGTGTGAGATGTTGGCAAGTAACTGGACTCAGTCGTGCCAACTTCCAGCCCCTAACATTTCTTTACAGTCGGGAAGTCGGAGCTACGCTTCCTGGCGAAACATTGTTACCAACCTAACGAGAACGTTCAAAGGAAGGAGACAGAAAAAAGGAAGGGAGAGAGACGGACAGTTTTCTGGTCGTACTTTATAGGTAGATCTCGTTACTCTCCACACATAGCCCACTAACTGATGCCAACAAACAGATAACTTATCAGTTATAACTGACGAGTTTACGTTCAACTGTTAGTCTAGAGCTTCGGCCCTCTTCAACTCTCACCACAACTCGATCCCATATAATTGTCTCGATATAATTACTGTCCATGCTCCACTTCTTAACACCCGTCCGGCTACCTCAGTATTTCACATTACAGAGAGAAAGGTATGAATTCAAAGGACAGAGTGCTTTCTCTTCCTGAAATATAGATATCTCTTTCTATGTAATATATATCACTCTCCATGTAATATATATATCACTCTCCATGTATTATATCACACTCTATGTATTATATCACTCTATGTATTATACCACTCTCTTTGTAATATAACTTTCCCTCTCTTGCACCCATTCTTCGTCCTTAAGTGATCAAAGGAAGGACTTGCAACATTACAATAGCAAAAAAATAAGGAAATTGCAGAATGACCCCTTTTGAACAATACTCATATATATGATAACTGTTCTAAGACAAAAAGGGAATATATATATCTATATATATCTATATACATATATATATATATGTCAACAATAAATTATAAAACTGGTAGCTGATCAGGTGAAGTAGGTAGCATAACAGAGAAGTCCAATTAGAACATTTTTTTTATATTTATTTAGTAGAATAATATTCATTTTAAAAAGGTATATAAAGGTATATATTAGAATGATATAAACAATTAATAAAATTTAATAATTCCTGTTTTCATAAAACGTACTGCTCGATCTATAACAGTATCATAGATCCTAACATCTCAACAGGCAATACTATATGATAGATTAAATGGAAAAAACTGCGATAGCATTAACAATCGAGTCCAACTGACTCTCATACTCAAAATACAATTACTCCAGAACTACATCAAAAACTTGCAACTATCTCACGTAGGTATACAAGATTAAAGTTCTTGTTAAGAGCATATAAAAGGAAAACTTTCATTTAATAGGGATATATTGCTTAAGACATTATTCATTTTCTCCCAATTAGTGACAAAGCTACGTTTTACGTACACAATTTTATCATATTTCCATACCTAATTTTCTATGCCATAAGGACAAAATCCTAGTAATGAAATGACAAAATGTATCATTTGTTCATCAAACTGACTCTATGAAAACAAAACATATTATGTAAAAGAGTTTATAAGTTAGGTACGTCATAACGTATACTTAAAAGAGACTCGATCAAAACTAATAAATTTATAATAACATCATTACTTAAATTAACCATAATTTATTTTAGTGATTCAATAATTTATTATCTTAGTTACGAAGATTTCCATATTTTAAACATTTTAATACTAACAACAATATTCGCTAATTAGAAACCCAAACTGGATATTTCTAACTTTGATTTTCATTCTATGCCAAAGTACAAAAGACTCATATTTTATAAGTTGATTAGAGCAATATTTACTAGTTCTAGACTTTAATTTAGTTAGCAATCCAATTATTTTACAAATTTATTAACTATGTTCAACAAGTTAATTATTCAAATATTTATCCACATTAAAAATGTAATTAAATTAGAATATTTGTATCCAACAATAACTCTTAGCAAAAAGATTTAAGTTCAATATCAATATGCCGAAAAGATAATTTTGAATGAGTGGCTGAAAAGGAATTTAATAGTTTACATTTTACTGAACTAGAAGCGTCCTCAACGAAAATCCAACCAAGAGTAATTTTCCAAGGAAAATACAGCGGTATATATTCACTCTGCAGCTGAAGCGTGCAAGATAGGGGAAAGGGTGTAAGGATAAACAATTTGATAGATACGTGATGGAGGATTGGTCAGCCTTCTATTCTGTGCTAGAACCTTGGAGAAGGTCAATCTAGATTCTTCTGGAAGCTTGGAGTCGATTCTGGTCTAAGGTGGAAGCGGCGGCGGATGAGGCTGGAACTATCCCAGAGCTCGCTTGACTCGGTCAGTCGACTCGGCTAGTAGATTGGGGTCGGTCGTGTTGTTGAAGGTTAAGTGGGGTGGGACGTTTCGACTACAGCTGGCTGAGGTGAGATGCATTAATCAATAATGAATATTTTGTAGATTATAGTACTGTTCTTATTTTTGTAACTCTTTCAGATGTTACACACCCTCTGTAATACAGCACTCTCTCTGTAATATGGTCCCCCCCTATCTATTGTTCACTAGTACGCTACTGAGCCGACTAGCAAGGTTTGTTGTGCATCTTAAAATAGCAATCAAGACCGCCAAGAGCCCGGCCGTGAAGCACAATAAGTCAAAAGAGCACTCATAATGGTTTCTGACACATCCTCCCTTTACCCCTGTTGTATTTAATTACTTCCCCTAAAGTTGATCGAGTTTCAAACAACGTCTGGAGGAGAAAAGAAATATTATAGAGAGAAGCGGAAGTGTGAAAGTGAAAAGCAGCAAAAGGAACCGAGATCCCCCTGCCCTTCCCGCGCCTCAATAAAACGTCGACATCACCGGAGAAATGGGAAGTCTAGAGAAAACGAAAATCGCAGTGGGACAAAGTGGAACATCCCTCGCCCCTCCCAACTCTTCAAGAAGAAAGCTGATTAAATGTGCTCTATTGAAATTCAAGGGGGAGAGGCTGATTAGCGAGCCTCCTTCCCCTCCCCTCCATGCTCCTCTTCTCACTTTGTATGCAAAACAAGGATTCAATCTTTGGAGCGGCTTCCTCTTTCTTCTCCTCCAGGGTTTCTCGTGACCTTGAACCACCGCTTAGATCGAGCTATGATGTCACTAGGCTATAATACCACCAGAAGCACATGGACCTAACTTCTCTTCGCAGCAAGGTCAGACGCCCAGGATCATCTAGTTTGGTTTGTCGGTATTCGAATCCTGGATGAATGTAGTGAGGGAATATAATTTTATTAAATAATTTCCCACCCACCCTCCACGCAGATGTGGCTACACTTCTTCTGAATTATACCTACCTCACCCCCGAGATTAAAATGATTATATTCAAGACTGGTAGTATAACGTGGTGTAGAACTAGTCATTAGTCAGTGGCAGAATGAAGGAACTGTTGGTAGTTCCAGGCATAGTCTCATAACACTTGATTATGTCTGGACTAACTGGTGTACAAGGAGTAGAAGGGAATGAAAGTATTACTAGTTCCTCGGTTGGTAGCCCATGTGTAACAGTTAATGTCAAGGCTCTTGGTTCGATTCCAGTAAGTATTCAAATACTAACATGATGTACATATTTCCCATGTTGATGGGTCTACTGCTTTACTGTGTTAATTCTTACCATTTTAAAACCATTCTTCTAATGAGGTAAACTAGTAAGATAATCTTAAAGTTGAGTTAACTTTTTACTGACAGATGACTACTATCCATGGAGTTAACAACTGATAGTTTAACTGACAGATGACTACTATCCATGGAGTTAACAATTGATAGTTTAACTGACAGATGACTACTATCCATGGAGTTAACAACTGATAGTTTAACTGACAGATGACTACTATCCATGGAGTTAACAACTGATAGTTTAACTGACAGATGATTATTATCCGTGGAGTAAACAATTGATAGTTTAACTGACAGATGACTACTATCCATGGAGTTAACAACTAATAGTTTAACTGACATATGACTACTATCCATGGAGTTAACAACTGATAGTTAAATTGAAAGATAACTACTATCCATGGAGTTAACAACTGATAGTTTAACTGACAGATGACTACTATCCATGGAGTTAACAACTGATAGTTTAACTGACAGATGACTACTATCCATGGAGTTAACAACTGATAGTTTAACTGACAGATGACTACTATCCATGGAGTTAACAACTGATAGTTAAATTGAAAGATAACTACTATCCATGGAGTTAACAATTGATAGTTTAACTGTAGGAAGAATATTTGTAGACCCAATAATTCCATCAGGTGTTGAGTTTGACTCTGGTCAAGATTAGTCTGGAACTGTTTCTTAGTAGATGTTGATAATATGAGTTTGGAGCTGTCTCTTGATATATGTTGATAAGGTGAGTTTGGAACTGTCTCTTAGTAGTTGTTGATAAGGTGAGTTTATAACTGCCGCTTGGTAGTTGTTGATAAGGTGAGTTTAGAACTGCCGCTTGGTAGTTGTTGATAAGGTGAGTTTGGAACTGTCTCTTGGTAGTTGTTGATAAGGTGAGAGTACACAGATATAATATATGGTTGTAGATTGGTGGGAAATCAATTATATCACAGAGTTGGACTAGGTCAGGTTTGATCGATATATTATAGTCGGACTCAATTTTAAACTATGCTTTTCAACAACAATATTAAACTGAGTTTGGTCTCGGCAAGATCGAAATTTGTGTTTAGTTGTTCCATAGAGTGTGACTTGGGTTTTTGCTGCATTGATTGAAAGACGCAACCTGTGACACCATTATATAAATTTGTCAATTTGTCTTTGTTAATTTGTTTATTGTTGATACTGTCCCACGTGTCAACAGACGTGATGTGTCATCTCCCTGTTGAAAACTTTGGATTTGTTTGTTCAAAGGTCCGGGCAATGCACGAAGTGTACAACAAAGCAGGAGGAGCTGACCATTGCGGGATTACCCACAGTGGCTCGAATATTCTCGAAAAGGAAGTATTACAATTCTTTGGTACCATACTTTTAAAAATTAAATAAAATCATGCAAAATACTCGAACATTGGTTTGTGTCATACAAGTGAACCTACATCATCGTAATTTTGGTGTTTGTATCTAAGAAATAGGCAACAATATCAGTAAATTAAGAGTCTGTAGTGTGACTAATCAAGGACGGGTATTTTACCTTCCACCCCTGTATATGATACTTGTCCCAGGTGTTTCAAGCTGTCGAAACAGGGCGGTGGGGGGACTGAGCCCGCGAGGTCTTACCACAACCCCGACATGAAAGTTACAATTATGACCGCAAGGGTGTTCTGACGACAAGTTAACTCGATTATGGGCCGCACACGGTCGAATTGCGGTCTCCAGTAGCTGGAAGCTGCTCACAATTACTGGACGTTCCATTGTCGGGATTTGGACGGTCGTTGTTGAGTGGACTTGATTTTACAAGCTAGGTAGAACTAGTAATAAGCATCTGAGACACTTTTACACTGACCATAATTAAATAGTAGTGCGACATGTTTTCAATATTGGTGGCACTACTTGGCAATGTTCTGATTGGTTCTAGATTATCTTTCTAGATCACTGGTTATTGGGTATGTTCTAGAATGTGATTAGTATCAAAGCCGTGTATGATGAGGAGAGTTGAAACGAACTAACTATTGACTAATTGAAATACGAAAGATAAACTATATGTTTTAAAACTAGACAACACTTGGCTGAGTGAGGACGTTAAAGATCTGTAAATGCACTCGGTTGGGTTTTAACCCTGAGGGACTGTAGTTGTTCCAATGTATAGCAACATCTAGCTGGGATGGTAATACTCATACATGTATCAAGGGCCAATCGAACGGTTGGAAAATTAAGTACACAATAATATGCTCGTGCCAGAAATCGAAACTCTATTTGGTAAACTACATAACACAATGCTTTGTTTCGAGAAAATTCGCCACTGTTTGTGTTAGCGACTGTACGAGGCTTGTTATGGTGTTTCTATGTTTACTTTCTCTGAAAAAGAAGTATTGGTATTGTCGAACTCAAGAGTTTGATAAATGTCGACGTTACATGACCCCCTGAAATTGAAAAAGTGGTTTTGCGCGATACCGTCTGTCCGTCTGTCTCTACCTCAGCCTAGAGCCGAACCATTTTAACAATTGAGCTAAAGTCTTGGTACCTATTGTTTTCAAAGAATTCCTCCGAGGGTTTTTTGAAATCAAATATCTAGTCCTTAATTTAAAGGTAGATTACTGAAGGGCAAAAGGCAAAAGAATCGATTTTCTCAAAATACGCTCAACGATTTTGAATAAATTTTGTAGCTACACATTATTGAACTTTACAAACAAAATGACAGTTTTCCCTTGAGAGTGAATTTAAGAGTACTTTACACAAGTAGAAATTTCCAAATTTTGATAATATCTCCGTAACTATTTGAGATATGAAATAACTTATCATTGTAGAGTTTTAGTACAACAAAAAATAAAAATGTATTGATTTGGAGTATTTTTTTAATAAAACTATTAGTTTTTGAGCTATAACCAAAAATGTTTTTTATGAATCACTTTGAAATGTGGAATTGAGTGCTTTTTTTGATGGACAGTATTTGTTCCTTTTTCTCAATGTTTCTCTAACAGTGTATACTACTTCATTCAGGCTCTCTTGTGTAGTGTTTCTGAAACAATTTATACTATTTCGTTTCACAATTCTTACGAGCTATTTCAGTAAATATCTCTATTTTAATGTGAAAGAAAGAGAAAGTCCATGTTGTGTTCCATACAATTTATTTATTTTTATTTCACAAGTGGAATAATACTCTCCTTAATCTAATGCTCACACAAGAAGGATAAACCAATAAAAAAGTAGAAATGATAATAAAAAAAGTGAACGATTCCAGAGGAGGTCGTGTAACATATGCAGCAGATTTCAATCCTTAGAGGAGAACAAACTTGTCTATACCAGTTTTGTGTGAATTAATACAGATATTTCCGTTGTTCCCACAGATACAAACACTGCACATTAATTATAGTAAGACAGGCTCATCGCTAGAATAGTTCTTTTATAGATTTTAACATCGCCGGAGTTACGAGAGACAATACTGTACCGCACTCACCCTACGCCTAAAAGCTAGAGGCCACTACTAGCCTAAAATAGGGTGGGCCGGAGCTAAGGTAATAATTATAACAAAGGTGAAACATTTGCAAATTTAAGAAATAATTGAATTATTTATTTAATATAATAAACAGAGGTAAAACAACAAATTACATGGCCTTACAATTCAAACTGAAGGGTGTTGGAAAACAAATAAATCATGGCTGAGTCTGCACTTGCGCAGTACGTTTGAGAGTATGTATTCAATCTCTCAAGGTATATTATTATTTTATTTGAACTAGTCTGGAAGAGACCAAAATTATAAACAAATGGTTAATATTGTAAAAAAATAATTTAAAGAACCTTTCTTAAATGATTAACAAAGTATCTGATTCCCCACAGTGAATTCAGACAAAACAAATTTAGGATCAAAATTTAAATTTAAATATCGAATCAGATATTTATTAAAAATTTAAATTACTACGATACGATGATTACAAAGAGCTTAAAGAGCCTCTTTTAAATGGTTTACCACGTGTCTGATTCACCACTGTGAATACAGACAAAACCAATTTAAATTTTAGGATAAAATTTAAATTTAATTATCTAATCAGATCTTTATTTAAGAAATTTAAATCATTAAACCTTACGACGATTATAAAGAGCTTAAAGAACCTCCTTTAAATGGTTTACAACGCGTCTGATTCATCACTGTGAATACAAACAAAACAAATTTAAATTTTAGGATCAAGTTTAAATTTAAATATTGAACCAGATATTTTTCATTAGCACAAAGGTTTGACTTCCTGACAAAACTCAAACCTTCGGGAACTATTACCCTCGTCACTTTTAAAGAACTCGACAAAATTCCTACATTTTAATGTTTAATATTAAAATAGAAAACAAAGCATTGCTAAGTTAGAATTACATGTATTTTCACACTAAATGAATCGGAGAATTTTAAAGTCATACCTTATAAAACAACAAAAATAAGTTACTTTAATATTTATTCCGAAGAAGATACGTCTACAAAAATAACCTTTAAAGGAAACATTATCAAATTAAAAAGAATTTAAATTATTACTAGTAACCAAAAGAGCAAGCAAAACATAATATTTAAAATAAATATGTCAAGCCAAAAATGAATATAAAAAATGTGGCTACCCGACTATTTCAAGAAATTACAAAGATACTAGCGCCCAAGCGGCAATAGGAAACATTAAGTGTTCCATAACAGAATTTACTTTCAAAAATAAAATATTTAGCAAAATTTACAGATGCCTACACTGAACGATTTTGATTACATAGTAAACCTAAGTGTTCAAGATAATCAAACCCATAGATGAAGTATAAAGTTTATGTAATCAATATTATATATACATATATATATATATTTATAGCCATCATGGCTAGATAATGTTCTAGTCCTGAACAGGACTTCTCGTGGAAGTGTCAGATGTAATAGTCATCGATGCTAGCTGAACGCTAGCTATATATAGCTCTAGTTGACGGATTGGTAGGTGGGAGATTTCCTTATTAGTAAATTGATTATTAGTAGTATAACGTCACAAGCCAAGCAGCTGATGGATAGGCTACGTCGCTTTTATCCCATCCACCAGTTTCTTGGTGTGTTGTAGATCTATTTGACTTGTTCCCAAGACTCATGGTGAGAGGTTGCAGACTCTAGCTACGTTCATTCGGTCACGTAGACCAGTTCAAGAATACAAGTGGTCCTCCTGTAGCTCAGTCGGGCCAATCAGAGCATTTCTGGACTCCTCTATTGGAACGCCTTGTTGCTGCATTATTCATAGCTTGCTAGGACTTCTCTTCGTTTTAGCATTTGGTGTGAAAAGGCTGGTTATGAAAGTCACGCTAGTCCTGAAGATACAATGAGTGAGTAGTGCACCTAAATAAGACATAGTGAGATTGTGATATTTAATAATGCCGGATGTCTATGGGTATAAGCTTATTTGAGGCGGTCGTATACTAGCTAGTCTTGCTAGTATTTATATTGCAGGATGTCTATATGTATAAGCTTATTTGGGGTGGTCGTATACTAGCTAGTTTTGCTAGTATTTATATTGCAGGATGTCTATATGTATAAGCTTATTTGGGGCGGGTAGTAACATTGTGATATTAGCAGCACCTACATAAGATCCGGCTGGATACAGTTCACACACACACATACATGTGAAGAGATCCGGATGGATACAGTTCACACACATATATATATATATATGTGAAGAGATCCGGCTGGATACAGTTCACACACACACACACACACACATATATATATATGTGTGTGTGTGTATTCATTGTTCATATGGCTCACTCTGCAATTTTCTGATTAATTTTTGTTTTTATTTTGTACGTCCTCCTCCTGTCCCTTAAGGACACAGGATGGTTACAAGATTTAGTAAAATAAATACCCAGAATTTATTTATAAAATGAGTTTAAAACATTGTGTTTTGTTTAAGGCAGCTTATATCAAGGAGTTTGAGAATACCGAGTGCCATTGGACGAATGACAAATAACAGGGGATATATCTGTCACCACGGAATAAATAACCCCATATAATAGTCATGTTGTGCTATTCCAAACAAAGTTAAGTTTTTGGAGGTATTTTAATCAACTCAAATTTGATGAATCGATTTTAATAAGAGATAAAAAATTTATTTTAAAGGAAAAAGCTGAGATATCAAGAACATTTTCTTCGAGTCATTATATTACATTTAAGATATGTTTCCAGCTACTTTCCTTATTTGTGGACCCATAGTAAATTAATTAATAGAGTAATATATATTTGTAATTAATTTCTCATCCACTGAAATCTGTGTGTGCATAAATCTGTAAAGTAGCCAATCTCGCTTCACTAAATAGCCTTCATTTACACCAACAGCCGCTCAACAAGATCTCGTTCTACTTGTGTTAGGTCGAACGTGGCGCTGACTGGTGTACCAAATATAAACAACATACCATAACATCTTCCTTTACTGACGCTAGTCATCGCCACCATCTACAAGAAGGGATCAACTGCTGTGGTGAGCTAGCCCTTAGCAGAAGTTCTCTTAAGACGGAGGAAACTTTCCCTCCCTCTGCTCCTTTGGGGGTGAAAGTGGGGTGTTAATGTGTTTATAATTCCTCATACAAGCGTCTCCCTGATTAGACCACAGACCCCAGTAACTCCTTCAATCAGGGATGATGACCAGGGTTACACCTCCTCGCTCTGCACGGGATTAACACAACAGTAGGAGCATGTGTATGTTATTCTTATTGCAGTTTAGTATTTAAAATGAACATTGGACCTTATCGATTATGATTTAGTCAGCCAGTATTACAGCAGTAATCCCCTGAAAACCCTCATTCAGCCAGTATTACAACAGTACTCCCTGGAGACCCTCAGTCAGCCAGTATTACAACAGTAATCCCCTGAAAACCCTCATTCAGCCAGTATAACAACAGTTCTCCCTGGAGACCCTCAGTCAGCCAGTATTACAACAGTAATTCCCTTGAAGACCCTCAATCAGCCAGTATTACAACAGTAATCCCCTGGAGACCCTCAGTCAGCCAGTATTACAACAGTAATTCCCTTGAAGACCCTCAATCAGCCAGTATTACAACAGTAATCCCCTGATTACCTGATTACCTTTAGTCAGTTGATATTTCAAACTGTGTAATTGATTATGATATCAACTTTTTTTCTTGTATTAATTGTGTTATTTGTATAAACATTTTAAAGGTATTAAAATATGTGTTACCCTGTTGGGAATCCCTCTCTTGACACCCCCTTGCTACCTCTCTAGCTACAAGATACACCTCCCTTGCTATCTCTCTAGTTACAAGATACACCTCCCTTGCTACTTCTCTAGCTACAAGATACACCTCCCTTGCTACCTCTCTAGCTACAAGATACACCTCCCTTGCTACCTCTCTAGTTACAAGATACACCTCCCTTGCTACCTCTCTAG
>CABFWB010001784.1:29559-57902 GCA_902151455.1 Timema bartmani
CTCCCCCCCCCCCCCCCCGACGTAATGTAGTACGAGCTACCCCCTCTACTCCTCTCACGCGGAGATATCGAAACACTATTTCACGGCGGAACCTTTTGACTCCCGACGTTCGTGTTGATAAATCGTCCGAGAGCAGACAGAACTGTGGTATGAAGAGTAAGAGGGGGAGTTCAAACCCTCACCCCACTAACTGCCAGTAATTCATAAGCCCCGTGAGCTCATACACGCGGTGGACCACATATGTCTGTCCCGACCAATGACCAGGAAGCATTCCTTTTAACGATATTCCCTCCTCTCCCCTTTCTAAAATATAGGGCGTAGAAAATAAAATAAAAAGTAGTAAGAGAGAAAATATATAAAAAGGCTTTTCACTTTTTTATTTAAAAAAAAGAAACCTTTTCATAAATTGTTGAGTGTAAGGGTAGAGGGGGAGCGACGTCACATACGCTCCCAGGCAGTAGCATGTAATATTTTATGAGGCCTCGTTGTGAGGGGTGGAGGAGGGGAATTTGCGTCCCCCTCCCCGCACGAAAATAAGAGGGGGAGGGAAATGAAACCCATATTTCTTCCTCTCATGCTTTATAAAAAAGATATCACGTCACTTGTTATGTATTTTACACTTCTATTATTTCTTTCTTTCTTGTAAAATACTGTTGGGGAGGAAGTGTTTTACGTGTTTTTTGTTGTCTTGTTTTTGGGGGCGGGGAATAAAGGGGGCCAAGATGGTATTTTGATAGAGCTCTGGATATTTTCTTGAAGACAGATCACGGAAATATTGAGTGGTGCAGCGTGGAGTAATGTTCAAGGAAAATTCAATTTACAAACAAGATCTTGCGTACAGTTATTATTTATAATAATGTCTTCTGTTTTGTATGTTTACTTAACCTAAGTGCACACAATGTCCGGTCTGGAGCTTGCTTGGACTACAGCTATTATTTTAGTAAATATTGTTACGGTATTATTATAACTACACCACTCCATGATGTAATGTGCTGGTATGTTTAGAATGTGCACGTGAAGTGATTACTTTAAAACACGCATATTGCAGTAAACTAGACTAAGAATGTAATAGTAACACTAGGAATGTAAAAGTGGCATTAGGAATATAATAGTAGCACTAGGAATGTAGCAGTGGCACTAGGAATGTAACAGTAGCACTAGGAATGTAACAGTAGCACTAGAAATGTAACAGAAGCACTAGGAATGTAACAGTAGCCCTATGAATGTAACAGTAGCACTATGAATGTAACAGAAGCACTAGGAATGTAACAGTTGCACTAGGAATGTAACAGTAGCACTAGGAATGTAACAGTGGCACTATGAATGTAAAAGTATCACTAGGAATGTAGCAGTGGCACTATGAATGTAACAGTAGCACTAGGAATGTAACAGTAGCACTATGAATGTAGCAGCAGCACTATGAATGTAACAGCAGCACTAGGAATGTAACAGTAGCACTAGGAATATAACAGTAGCACTAGGAATGTAACAGTAGCACTAGGAATGTAATTGTCTCGCTAACACACCACCGGTTGTTGTTGCTGGTTTCCTGTCTACTCTAGTATTCAATTAATGTTCAATCTTCCCGCCAGAGAGAGACAAAATACTCGCGGTTTCCACAGGCCAAACATTTGTTCTGTCAGGAGGAGGGGGTGGTAGTTCGACGTCACCAATAAGCCGGGGAATCCCCAGTTAAAACTATATTATGTATTCTCCAATGGACATCAACAGAATCAACGAGCAGTTAATGCTTGTTTCCGTACGCGCCACTGATAAATAGAAAATGCTGGTGTTTATAATTTCTGGTTGTATTGTTTGACGATCGTGAAGTAATTAAACACATTTGAAAATGTTATTCTGACCCTCCCCCTCCTCTTCTCTGTCAGCTAGTTTGTTGGTAGCGGTTTACCCCCGGCGTGATAAAACATTGGTCGGGGAAAAGTGCCTCACACGCGCTTTATTCAGATCAGTATGTTACACGTGTGGTGGGGTCATTCAGATCAGTATGTTACACGTGTGTGGTGTGGTCATTCAGACCAGTATGTTACACGTGTGTGGTGTGGTCATTCAGGTCAGTATGTTACACGTGTGTGGTGTGGTCATTCAGACCAGTATGTTACACGTGTGTGGTGTGGTCATTCAGATCAGTATGTTACACGTGTGGTGGGGTCATTCAGATCAGTATGTTACACGTGTGTGGTGTGGTCATTCAGGTCAGTATGTTACACGTGTGTGGTGTGGTCATTCAGGTCAGTATGTTACACGTGTGTGGTGTGGTCACTCAGATCAGTATGTTACACGTGTGGTGTGGTCATTCAGATCAGTATGTTAATGTGGTCATTCAGACCAGTATGTTACACGTGTGTGGTGTGGTCATTCAGACCAGTATGTTACACGTGTGTGGTGTGGTCACTCAGATCAGTATGTTACAATCTCATATGGAGAGGCTGTACCACACTGGCGGGCACGCAGATAAAGGCGTCAGTCTGGTCTTATCTGATCACAGGTTACGAGATGATGGGATTAGAATTCCAGCCGATTGTACTCAGTGTGGTTATTTTTCCTAAATGAATCATAGCGTTCTAGTCACGCGAATTTGGGTACAATTTCTCTCAAATTCTGCCCTTCTTATCCTTACCAAATGAGAGTAAATATGCTTATAGCCCGGACGGGTGGTAAGACTTGAAACAGACCATATTATCGTTAATTTTGCTATTTGTGAGAGCTGCTCTCATATAGAGATGAACAACTTGTCCTAAGAGCAAGTGAGAGCAAAATAATATTAAGATGGAGAACCACTTGCAGTGGGAAGGATATAAAACATTTTTTATTTTTTTATCAGAATAAATAAAGCACACTCGTGTGTCAACTGTCAACTGTCACAGCAAATAACCAACTTTCATGTCGAGAGTTTTGTCATGATAGTTCGGATGTTTTATGTTCGTTTCGGAAAACATTCATTAGTGTTGTTTTATAAAATTGATTATTATTAGTCGTACAAGTCTGAATAAAGGTCAATGGTTCGATCCTCTCCCGTGACAACATCTGTAAAACAAGTCCTCATCTACATTCTTGAATGAAGCTTTCTATTTTTATAATATAGGGTAAAGGGATGAATAAGAAAGATTTTGGCGTAAATGTACCTGCGTTTGCGTGAAGGGCTATTGGGAACCTATTTAGGGAACAATATCCTCTGTAGTGCGTATAACCCGAATGGGTAGTAAGACGCGGTGCTAATAATAATAATAATAATAATAATAATAATAATAATAATAAATAATAATAATAATATCCTCTGTAAACCCAACTGAGATTAAACCCTCGTCAACAGTAAGCCCGACTAGACGAGACCGGTGCCTTGTGCAAATATCCTATGATAAAGTGGTATAAAGTATATTACAGTATTTGATTGAAAGTGTCAATAACATATGTCAACGTGTGCTATTTCATAGAAACACATTCCACAGCCAAAAAACGTATACACTCTCAGAGCAATAACAACACAAGAGACATACCAGGAGAAACACTCTCAGAGCAATAACAACACAAGAGACATACCAAGGAGAAACACTCTCAGAGCAATAACAACACAAGAGACATACAAACTACCAGGTAAAGTCACACACGGCCTTGACATTTGTTGAAGATTTGTCACGATCATTGAATAGTTGGAATGGGATAATTTTCTCTTCATTTAAGAGGTTTATATCAAAATGTCGCAGAGCTCATGACGAATAATCAACAAATGTTGATATTACCATCTGTAGAATACTAAACTAAATAAATCTACTGTAGCGATTGTTTATTTATTTTGGTTCAAAAACTGAGCTTTTGTTATAAAACCTAAGAAAATACAGATTTTAATTCGAGTCGCCTTCCACACCTCCGTATGTATGCACACATTTCCTAGTGACTGATCTTAGTACAACACCACTTACTTGCTGAGCATACAATCAGAGCAGAGAGACGCTCTACCAGTTGAGCTAACGTGTGAGGCAGCAAGACACGACCAAGTCAAAGGACCTCATGTCCTGGTTTACAAACCGTCCCAGTCAAAGGACCTTATGTCCTGGTTTACAAACCGTCCCAGTCAAAGGACCTCATGTCCTGGTTTACAAACCGTCCCAGTCAAAGGACCTCATGTCCTGGTTTACAAACCGACACTTCAGAGGTCGGTGTTTGATAAACTGGAAGAACCTCATTGCATCCCTCCCTTCCCCTCAACCCTGGTCAGAGGGGGGCGCAGCAATGTAACCAGGATCTACATGAATATGTGAGTGGGTCGGGGGGTGTTTGTCTAGGGGTCAAATGTGGGGTTAACTAGAGGGAGGGGATGGGCCCTGAACACACATGAACACACACGAGCAAAACTCTTGTAGCCTATACTAAAAACAATACATCGAACGAGTTCAACAGAAATACTTGCATCGGTGGACATGCGGACTAAGTTTAATACGGGTACATTTACCTGTAAACTCTACCCTCTTTATCCATACCAATTAGTGTAAGTGCGCGGACGGGTGGTAAGACACGTGATGGAAACAACGTCACCGGGAACAAGATTTTGTCCACGACTGTACCCACACGTCTCTTGTCTTAATTACCGACCTACCTCAACCCTACCACACGTCACTCACATTGCTTGTTAGGAGGAGCTACTTCTCTCACTCTTATAGCTCCCCCTTCTTGTAGCTCTCAGGATAAAACTTTTCAATATCAAGGGTTATTATTATCAGACACGTGTCAAGTCTGTAAAATAAGGGTGAAATAGTGTTTTATTAGGGGTGTTCAGGGACATTAACAAATACAGCGATATTTTACCAATATTTGGTTATTTCAAATTATAGTTCATACCTAAATGGAGGAGAGGTTTTATAAGAACATAATAAAACACTAGTATACCTAGTTTTACAATTTACAATAAAATGTATTAAAGGGTAATATTAGTTCAATTTCTCGGGTGAAATGTCTTAGTTCTAAAATCACAGGAAATAGAAGACCAGATCTATCCTTCCTAAAGTCTGAGATAGTTGAGGATTGTTTCAGTGGTTTGGAAGCTTCAGAACTGACATTGTCATAATAAATAGTGTATTGAGAGGTGGTTTGCCTTCAATTAGACGGCTCTTTTAACCAGGGTCTGCAACAGCACTAGAGCTCTGGGTATGGCTATTTTGTAAGTACACTTCAAGATACGTGTGTTGTACTTACTAATCAAGTGCTAAGTACACTTCAAGATACGTGTGTTGTACTTACTAATCAAGTGCTAAGTACACTTCAAGATATGTGAGTTGTACTTCCTAATCAAGTGCTAAGTACACTTCAAGATACGTGTGTTGTACTTACTAATCAAGTGCTAAGTACACTTCAAGATACGTGTGTTGTACTTCCTAATCAAATGCTAAGTACACTTCAAGATACGTGTGTTGTACTTCCTAATCAAGTGCTAAGTACACTTCAAGATATGTGTGTTGTACTTCCTAATCAAGTGCTAAGTACACTTCAAGATATGTGTGTTGTACTTCACGGAGTAGTACATTTCAAGGTATATTTATTGTGTTGACATTTACAATATATTATTGTATTTTCTTTAACCTCATACATGGGTCACATATTTAATAAATATTCCCGGTAGGAAACTTTAATTCCACGTAAGTAATTTATTATTTCGGTCGGTTCATTGCGTCACAGGGAGAAGAACTGACTTTATGACGTCAGGGAGTGAACGAGGAAAATGAGGAGGTAACATGAACTTCTGTCACTCTCGGTTACAATAAAAGTCCATCAAAACTGTTGTATTAGGTAATGAGGGTTTTATTTTACTCTAGACGAACAGTCGAAAAGAAAGAGAGTATCAGGACATTTTGCTGTTGTTGTGTTGTCTGCCCTGGGAAACCACTGTACAGTCAATTACAAAAACAACCACTCTCGATTCATCATCGATAAAGCCCGTTACCCCTGCCAGGGATTTGTCAGAACGTTTTTCATCTGATAAGGGGCAACACCCGACCATAAGAAGATTTTTTTTAAATTTACGCCAAAAATGAAACTCTTCCTAAAGGGTTTATAAAACCTTTTCATGTATGATCTTGAGGAATATCTTACACTTGCTGACGATATGGCAACATGGCGCTATCTTGGTTATGTCTGACACGTGCTTCATTCATTGGCTAACGGAACAGTACCACTTTTATTGTTACGTACTGGCCGTTCCGTCATTTTATTCCAGGCGCTGAATGTTTTTCGTTTAAGATTTGTACTTGGAAGGTAACTTTTAAACCAGTGCCCAGCGTTGCCTGTGTCTGTTTTGATTATGATCAGGTTCTTAATTAATTAAAAAATATAGTTAAATTTTAAAATTCTGAGGTGCACAACAGCTATAAATTTTTTAAATTTTAGACCTCTACGTGCGGTAGATAACGCGCAATGCTCCTGACAGACAGACAGACTCTATTTAATTATTTTATTAATATAGATATACAATAGATAGTCGCATTACGTTCTTAAATAGTACATAAATATTAAATTAAGCTTTTCAATGTATTTTCTAGCTACTGGCGTTTAATTATTTTATGATTTGTGGTTAAATCTGAAGTGAACTTTGTAAATAGTTTATTTAGTGAATAAAATAAGTCTATGGAAATGATAAATAATTATGTTTGTATCCCTATAAACAAAAACTCTAGTCTTATGTGTTAGCCTTGAAGAACCTTTTGTGGTTTTGACATAATCAAAAACTGCCCTAACTCTGGCTAGCGTTAAGCGCCCAAGATGTTGCGCTTCCCCCAAACAATCTCGGAATATCAGCAGCTCACACAATATCCTCCCATTCGTCAAACATCTCATTGAAGTGTTCTCCCAGTAATCGCACTAGTAATCCTCCCACCAACAACAAAAGCTTTGTTAAAAGCCGCGGTGAATTGTTCGCTCAGTTAACCGTCGTTTGCCATCCAGTCTTGCAGGCCTAGTGGATCCCATTGTTGCAACGCGAGACCAGGTCCGTCTATCAGGAGGTCACGCCACGCTTTCACTCACAGAAAACGTTCAACCGTTTACATAACTACAGTCGTTACAGTAATACCAATTGTAACTTTCACCTCGAAATATTTATAAACTTGGAGTTCTGGAAACGTAAAGCATAAGAATAGGTAATCATGAATAAGTATTTACCTATGGGTGTTTGAAGTCTGCTAGAGTTGAAGATAAGCCGTCATCAGCAATCTTCCCATGGAGCTATAAAATGTGAAACTAGAACTCGATTATGCAAGTAATGTTATTGCTAAAAGACATTCAAGAAAATTACTAAGCAACTAAAATAATAGAGTTATAACAGTCAACTATTTAATTCAGTATAAAATACGCAACTAGATGTCAGCATTTTCGTTGGCTGTAAAGTCATGGACAAAAATTGAGTTAAGTTTAGTTTTATTTTACAAAATACAGAAGGCATACATTTTTATGGCCACTCCACCCTGCTCCTTACTCCTTTAGCCATCTGTCCGTTGGTCTCCCCCACCCTGCTCCCAGTCCTCTCCTCTTTCCTCCACCCTCCTCCTTACTCCTTCAGCCATCTGTCCCTTGGTCTCCCCCCAGCCTTGCCACCCTTGTCTCAGTCCTCTCCTCTTTCCTCCACCCTCCTCCTTACTCCTTTAGCCATCTGTCCCTTGGTCTTCCCCACCCTGGTCCCAGTCCTCTCCTCTTTCCTCCACCTTCCTCCTTACTCCTTCAGCCATCTGTCCCTTGGTCTCCCCCCAGCCTTGCCACCCTTGTCTCAGTCCTCTCCTCTTTCCTCCACCCTCCTCCTTACTCCTTTAGCCATCTGTCCCTTGGTCTTCCCCACCCTGGTCCCAGTCCTCTCCTCTTTCCTCCACCTTCCTCCTTACTCCTTCAGCCATCTGTCCCTTGGTCTCCCCCCAGCCTTGCCACCCTTGTCTCAGTCCTCTCCTCTTTCCTCCACCCTCCTCCTTACTCCTTTAGCCATCTGTCCCTTGGTCTTCCCCACCCTGGTCCCAGTCCTCTCCTCTTTCCTCCACCTTCCTCCTTACTCCTTCAGCCATCTGTCCCTTGGTCTCCCCCCAGCCTTGCCACCCTTGTCTCAGTCCTCTCCTCTTTCCTCCACCCTCCTCCTTACTCCTTTCAGCCATCTGTCCCTTGGTCTCTCCCAGCCCTTGTCTCAGTCTTTTCCTCTTTCCTCCACCCTCCTCCTTACTCCTTTCAGCCATCTGTTTCTTGGTCTTCCCCAACCCTTGCCTCCATCCTCTCCTCTTTCCTCCACCCTCCTCCTTACTCCTTTCAGCCATCTGTCCTTGGTCTCCCCCCAACCCTGCTCCTATCCTGCTCCTTCACTAACCCCGTTTTAGCAGCGTACGTTGGTAGGTGACAGGAAGAAGGACAGATGTACGTTGGTAGGTGACAGGAAGAAGGACAGGTGTACGTTGGTAGGTGACAGGAAGAAGAAAAGGTGTACAGCAGTGAATCTAGGACCGGATACTTGGGACCAGGTAGCTCTGCTACAGAGACATTCAGACAGAGCTACTCCACATCGTCTCAGAGTTAAAGTTTGTTAATTGTGCTCTAGACCTTGACCTCGCATTGTAAACACCTTGATGAGAGATAGCGATTAAAGCGCTACGAGCGAGGCTCCCAGGAACTACTTCACTGCGACTCTTCATAAACTGGAGGAGACTCTCTTAAAGAGCGGGAGGTGGGGGGAAGTGAGCGAGCGTTGTTCTCCTCCCCTAACACTATCTGAAACTTTAATGGAAAGTGTGGTTTGAGCCGCCGCTACTGTTGCTTGCTTGCCCGCCATATCATATTGTAAGCGCGCGCGCGACTCTGAGTGGTACCACCGCCACGAAAACAAACAACCAACCACCACTTTCATTGACTCGTGCTTTTTAAAGGTTCTAACGTTAACACGTGTATTGTTTGTCATGTTTTGCTGACGTCAGAGAGGGAAGGGCTGTATCACGTCACTGAGGGATCATTTTAACGAGCTAAGAAAGGTAAAATGTTAGTTGAAATACTCATTTCTCTTCCTAGATAAAACATATTAAATGCAGGTTTTAAAGGGAAGCGATTGTTGATCTTTGTCTAAAAGTGGCAGTCCTCTCTCTCAGGACATGTTGGTCACACACACAAAGGCGTCAGACTCGTCTAATCTGGTTTGCCACTAACGAAGAGTGCAGGGTTCGAACTCTAGCTAAGAGTGCTGAGGTTTTTTGTTAAATAGTTTCCCTCCGTGAATGGGACTATATTTATTCTATATTATATCCTCCTCAACACTACCACGTCTTTCTACGCATATCCTATGATGATTAGTATAATGGGGCAAGGATGAGGAAGGAAGCATTTTAGAAGTAGTCTGCCCACATTTGCGTGGAAGGAGAGTGAGAAACCATATATAAAATTCCCCTCAATAGACCCAAATGGGATTGGAAGCCCTGTATATCCTTCATGAGAAGGCCAGTCCAAACACTCCATGTAGGAACAGTGGTGCAGGGAACATAGCACTCCATTTAGGAGCAGTGGTGCAAGGAACATAGCACTCCATGTAGGAGCAGTGGTGCAGGGAACATAGCACTCCATGTAGGAGCAGCGGTGCAAGGAACATAGCACTCCATGTAGGAACAGTGGTTCAGGGAACATAGCACTCCATGTAGGAGCAGTGGTGCATGGAACATAGCGCTCCATGTAGGAGCAGTGGTGCAGGGAACATAGCACTCCATGTAGGAGCAGTGGTGCAGGGAACATAGCACTCTATGTAGGAGCAGTGCTGCAGGTAACATAGCACTCCATGTAGGAGCAGTGGTGCAGGGAACATAGCACTCCATGTAGGAGCAGTGGTGCATGGAACATAGCACTCCATGTAGGAGCAGTGGTGCAGGAACATAGCGCTCCATGTAGGAGCCAAGGTGCAGGGAACATAGCACTCCATGTAGGAACAGTGGTGCAGGGAACATACCACCCAAACACCTGAGATATGAAGGTGGTCCAGCTCTCCCTGGATATATACTGCCCGCTCAACCTGAGAATAGATCAATACTGTGACCACAACTTTAACTGAGAGCTTGATCACCAAGACATTTTATAAATCACCTCCATAGATTCCTGATCATCAATACATTTTATAAATCACCTCCATAGTTTCCTGATTACAAAACATTTTATAAATCACCTCCATAGTTATCCTGATCATCAATACATTTTATAAATCACCTCCATAGTTTCCTGATCATCCAGAATAAATTTGGCCGGAGTTTAACCCAACTTTTATCCTGAGTCAAGTTTGTTCAGTGATATTTTTGTTCAAAATGTCTCGATATACCAATGCAATAATGATTTCACTGACATATTATAAAAATTGATTTAAAACAATAATCTTGCTAAGCTGATCAGTTCCAAATAGAAATACGATCATGACGAGTCAAATTGGGCTTCAATATTTAATATCTAGTGATTCGTCAAATGAAACCAATTTTCAACATTTTAAAATAACCCTCTGACAAATGACAAGTAATCAAATGAAAGAAGTCAAATAATGGTTCAGTGCCGTACTTAGCGAGCGTCGCCAGCTATGCCTGACAGGAAATCTCAGTTTGTAATCATTTCTTTGTGCCTTATCAAGCTTATCCCCGCGCGCGCGCGTGTGTGTGTTTGAGTAATTTATAACCATTCGTCAAGGCCATTCAAGGGAGGTATAGCTGAGACCCGGTAAGCTCAAAATAGCTTAGTCCCATCCTCATGGCTGAGTGCTCAGGGACACCAACTGTCAGTGCTTAGTGCTGGATGCCTCTGTTTTATTTTAGTTAGTTTGTGAGTCATGTGCTGATCTGTGTTTACAAAGTTTATTTTAATTTTCAACTAAAGTATGTGGTCCATCAACCACGAACCCAGTCTAAACTATCTGACAGTATTGTTATATTTAATAGTCTGTAATAACAACATTCGTACCTAAAGTGGAGGTACCTACAGAACATTTTGATTGCAAGCCTTGGTTCAAAGTTCCTGAAGTGGAGGTACCTGCAGAACATTTTGATTGCAAGGGTTGGTTCAAAGTCCCTGAAGTGGAGGTACCTGCAGAACATCTTGATTGCAAGGGTTGGTTCAAAGTCCCTGAAGTGGAGGTACCTGTAGAGCATATTGATTGCAAGGGTTGGTTCAAAGTCCCTGAATTGGAGGTACCTAGCATCTTGATTGTAATCTTTGGTTCAAAGTCCCTGAAGTGGAGGTACCTGCAGAGCATCTTGATTGTAAGCTTTGGTTCAAAGCCCCTGAAGTGGAGGTAGTTATTATTTGCTTACTTATACAATATTATTAATCAAAAGTGTTAGCAGACACTTATAATAATATTTCGCCTAAGGATTAGCGTGCAGTTGGCTTTTTCGTAAATAATTTAAATAACAAAATATAATAATAAAGCTATTGTGCGTTTAGTTTCGTGGTTGTGGCAACAAGAGATATTATAGAGCTTGAAAATTATAATAACACACTTGTATTTTCCAACCATAAATTATAACTTAGAGAAAGAGATATACAAAATATTAGTTTCAAAATAAAGCTTTTTACTATGTAAAACACCTGCGCATGAACACAACCGAACATGGTCTGTATGACCTCATTAATCCTCTTTATTTAAACTGGTTCGCCATCTTAATTTATGAAGAGAAAGTAGCCTTTTAGACGCTCTCGGCTCAAAAGCAATTTTAAGTGAGCTACAGCATCCGCTTCAACAAAAAAGAAACATCCAATAGGCTATTTTTAAGTTCGTCTTTCTATAATGAAAACAAATTGTTTGTTGTGAAAGTTATGACAACAACTAAATATTGTCTTACAGACCATATGGTTCGGCGTATGGACACATGAAAGTAGATGTAGTAGCTTTTGCTAGCTGTCACTTACCTACACTCCAGTGACTTTCCATGCAATGATGAGCTAGGCCAAAAGGCATAAGTCTCGTATTGTCTGGGTTGCTGGTGTTAGGGCAGCATGGATCTACAGCTACAAAAGAGACTAACACATCTCGAAAACTATAGAACACTTGTTCCCTCTTGACCGGCTTAATGATGTCACGCGTTGTCTAAGAGCCAGTTAAAAGTCTGAAATAGCAATTAATGCTGTTTTTTAGTCTATTATGGTTTGGCCCACTGTATCACAATGAAGGTCACATTGCTATTTGATGACGTTTGAAAAGTTACCAACAACACTTCTTGCTGGGACTGTGTAACATTTAGAGAGGCTGGTAGTGATGGAACACTTCTTGCTGGGACTGTGTAACATTCAGAGAGGCTGGTAGTGACGGAACACTCCTTGCTGGTACTGTGTAACATTTAGAGAGGCTGGTAGTGACGGAACACTCCTTGCTGGGACTGTGTAACATTTAGAGAGGCTGGTAGTGATAGAACACTCCTTGCTGGGACTGTGTAACATTCAGAGAGGCTGGTAGTGACGGAACACTCCTTGCTGGTACTGTGTAACATTTAGAGAGGCTGGTAGTGATAGAACACTCCTTGCTGGGACTGTGTAACATTTAGAGAGGCTGGTAGTGACAGAACACTCCTTGCTGGGACTGTGTAACATTTAGAGAGGCTGGTAGTGACAGAACACTCCTTGCTGGGACTGTGTAACATTTAGAGAGGCTGGTAGTGACAGAACACTCCTTGCTGGGACTGTGTAACATTTAGAGAGGCTGGTAGTGACAGAACACTCCTTGCTGGGACTGTGTAACATTTAGAGAGGCTGGTAGTGACAGAACACTCCTTGCTGGGACTGTGTAACATTTAGAGAGGCTGGTAGTGACAGAACACTCCTTGCTGGGACTGTGTAACATTTAGAGAGGCTGGTAGTGACAGAACACTCCTTGCTGGGACTGTGTAACATTTAGAGAGGCTGGTAGTGACAGAACACTCCTTGCTGGGACTGTGTAACATTTAGAGAGGCTGGTAGTGACAGAACACTCCTTGCTGGGACTGTGTAACATTTAGAGAGGCTGGTAGTGACAGAACACTCCTTGCTGGGACTGTGTAACATTTAGAGAGGCTGGTAGTGACGGAACACTCCTTGCTGGGACTGTGTAACATTAAGAGAGGCTGGTAGTGACGGAACACTCCTTGCTGGTACTGTGTAACATTCAGAGAGGCTGGTAGTGACGGAACACTCCTTGCTGGTACTGTGTAACATTCAGAGAGGCTGGTAGTGATAGAACACTCTTTGCTGGGACTGTGTAACATTAAGAGAGGCTGGTAGTGACGGAACACTTCTTGCTGGTACTGTGTAACATTTAAAGTGGCTGGTAGTGACGGAACAATCCTTGCTGGTACTGTGTAACATTTAGAGTGGCTGGTAGTGACGGAACACTGCTTGCTCGGACTGTGTTTGAAGCTGCAGTGGCCGCAGTCTACCCAGCCAGGGGTAGCGGTGTAAGCAGCTTACAAGGACCCTGTAATGAGAGGGTGGTCAGGGTGAGGGACCATTTAACAAGATGAGAGTCACCCTGATTACCGAGTTGCCCTTTATTCCAGTACACAGGGCTAATAGGACTCTCTCCATTTCTCTCTTTCTCTTGTTCTTTACTATTTTATTCTACTGCACAAAGTGAAATGTTTGTGAGGTAGACAGGTTCATTGCGAGGGTGGACTATCAACACCCTGTCATGACAAGGCAGAGGGGTGAGAGGAATGTTTGTTGTGGATGTAGGGAAGTTGAGGGTTTGGGTCATTGGTTTGAGTCCCGACTGGGGGCTTCAAGTGGTGACAAACAATATAGTCGTCCACCATAATGTAGGTCCCAAGCACTATGAACTCATATGTGTTAGGGTCCTGAATAATCCCCCATTTATTATCAACGGCAGCCCAATCCACTGATGTACTTCCAGTGCTCTGTACACTTGGGGACATAATTATGTTCCAAAGTCGAGTCGGTAATACTATATTAACTATATATAATTATTTATTAGAACATAACTCAATTTGATATAATATTAATTACTTTTACAGTACATTTAGTTGGACCCAGTGCTGAGACAGAAGCTACAAATGACCTCTGAATGATCCGGGATGTATTTTATGTGGTCGGGGAGGTCAGGGTTTGGATCCTGTCCGGATCTTTGACACAATTACAACTGTCAACTGTAACCTTTATTCGTGAGAAACGTGAACTAAACATTTGTAAGCATATATCATCATCCAGAAGATCGTAAATCACATGTAAGCGTATATCATCCTCCAGCAGATCGTGAATCACATATAAGCATATATCATCCTCCAGCAGATCATGAATCACATGTAAGCGTATATCATCCTCCAGCAGATCGTGAATCACATGTAAGCGTATATCATCCTCCAGCAGATCGTGAATCACATGTAAGCATATATAATCCTCCATCAGATCGTGACTCACGTGTAAGCGTTCACATCATGACATCATGTGTGGGACTCCAGGACATGTGTATTGTGTAGATGATGTACAGCTCCTCTGTTTCTAGAAGGATCCCCTGCCCACTGACGTGCCTAAAGCCAGGTAGCACCCAGCTACAAACTTAAAGACCCGGAACAATCCCTCGACAGGAAATGAACTCAGGGAGGAGGGAAGTAAGAGAAGAATAACCGTTTGGAGTTGGAGTAGGAGTAGTGGTGATGGAATACCCCTCTTTCCCTCTCCACCCCCCTTTAACCCGCTCTATTAACATATACCCTCTCTCTTAACCTATACCCTCTAGCCCTCTCTTTCTCTAAACCCTCAAACCTTCTCTCAACAAACGGCTGGAAGATATCACGTGTTGCTAGCTCCTTGACATATACACCTCACGTGTTGCTAGCTCCCTGACATATACACCTCGCGTGTTGCTAGCTCCCTGACATATACACCTCACGTAGTTGCTAGCTCCCTGACATATACACCTCACCTCTGGTCTGCTCATGCGCATGACTAGGATAGTGATTGGATTTCCCACGCAGAAGTTCTCGGACCAAGCTGTAATGGTTGAAGTGAAGCAGAGCGGATCTTGTGATTGGTCCAGACCTTGTCACGTGCGATGGTGTGCACCCGCAGTAATACAGTGTTTTTTTTAGAAGAGTTATCCCTGTGTGCTGCAACCCGCAACTCAGTCAGAGGGAGACAGAGGAGCAGAGATAAGAAATCTCCACCAAGTGATTTCGTGGTTGGACTCTTTCACACCGGACAACACATCTCCTTTTATTCTGAAAGGGGGGCTCCTTACCGAGAGCAAACGGGAAGGAGGTGTAGAAAGGGAAGGAAGGAAGATAATGTAGAGAATAGGAGAAGTGACATCCACTCAAAGTGTTACGAGGCAAGAAGAGACGAGAAATGTTTCCCGTCTTCCAACTAACTACTAATTGCTCTTAATGACGTACCCTTTTTACTACACACAACTTGGTTTTTGCTCACCTCGCCCTTCTTTCAGTTTAGCAGTTTCCTTTTTACGCTCATCTTTGCTAACAAAAATAACCATTTTTTGTGTCTGTTATTACCTTTCCTTGCATTCTCTGAGATCTACGCTCTCAATCCCCTCCTTCTAGCATATATCAGTCTGAAGAGGGTTTGTGCAAGAAGCGAGCAAGTCCGTAGAGGTTAAGATTAATGGCAACGGTGGTCACGCAGTATAAGACATTGCTCTGACCATGGTCTGGATTGATGGTGTTGATAGGAAGTAAGAACGCAATCCAAACAATGCTGTACCTATAAGTGACAGTTGATGGTCGGGAACATGGCCTCAAACCGATGTACACTGTCGTTAGCACTTCTATGGTTTTACATGACAGCTAACAGACGCTAGCAGATGCTATCAGTAATGCCAACATTGTCTGAAAGTAACTTTTGTCAACATATTTGGAAATAATTATTTGCAAAGTATTACTATTATTATCACTAAAAATATTATCAATCACTTTTAACAATATTTCCCCAAGTATTACAGTATGATTATATTTTCCATAATTAAATTTAAGAAAAAAAAGTCTAGTAAATTCATTTTAGTTTTTCTTTTAACTCTTGTGGCAATTACAGGTTAAATAGAGCGTGAAGTTTTACATTCAATGGTATTATATTCAGTTATTAATATTTCTATAACTGGCCTCGCATATCTTTAACATAAATAAAGGGTTTATGATAATAAAGAGGAAAAAACATACAAAATGTTTGTGAAATAATATAAAGTTTAAATTTTGTAAACACGAGTATTAATACTATTCTCCGTTCAACCGGCAACAAGGTCCTCTACGTCACCAACTGTCGTCATAGCTTCTATCCAGTGGCCATATTTGTTTTCAGCATATAAGGCCACTTTAAACGTTCTCTTGTTTTTATAATTAATTTGAATTAAACAGCAAAAGAAAACTTCAAAACTATACAAACAACCAAACTGTTATTCTCATAACCAAAATCTAACAATTTTAAATAAACATTATAACAGTGAATTATCATATAAAATACAGTTAATAAAACCACGTGCGTGTGTTGAAGCGAACAAAATATTTTATAGTTGAGTATTTAGGCGTTTCTATGCTACCGTTAATAATGTTATTACAAATTTTAATAATACAGTGTCTTTTTTTTTATATTAATTTGGCTACTAAGTAATCTTTGTGTTCTTTTGTGAATATTATTTCGGTGTGTGAGCGTGCTATCCTTGGAAAATAAACGGTTTCTTAGTGATCTTAGAATAATCATTTAAATAATATAACATTGAAGCGTGTGATAAAAATAAATAGCAAGTGTTTCTCAGTGATCGATATACATTATTAGAAAATTCAAATCTGTGTATCAAGACTATAAACTATATATTTTAACCCCAATATTGTGTTGTGTTGCATTCTAGGGTAAACCTCAAGTTTTAGGATTTTTATAATATTCCAAATAAATCTATGAAGTGTAATTAAATAAATACCAGGTTAATACTTCAAGTTATAAGTTATTGTTATTGTAGTTTTATTAGAGACTATAACTGTTTAAGAGTAGTGAATCTGAAATAGATTTTTTTAAATTAGGATAGCTTTTGATTTGTCAATAGGCCCTATAGTGTATTTTTTATTTCATCCCACCCACCTATCATCATTAACCTGGCTGAAGACGATGAAGAGGATGACGATGAATATGATGATGTAGAAGAAGTTCTTGCGACCCCGTTGGAAAACACTTAAAAGGTACAATCCTGTTCATAACGAATATGACTTATTTGTTGTAATAGTGTTAAAAAGGTTTATGACAGTTTTTTCTCTCTGTGTAATACTAAACATTCAGATTTTTAACATTTATAATGTTATTAATAGTACTATTAACAAATAATTATTTATAAAAAAAATTGTTAAAAATTATTAATTAATAATAATAAAAACTAATTTGGGATCAAATGCTAACATTTTTAAAATGTTTAGTATTGTAGAAAAAATTTATAATTTATACTAGGCCTAACATTAACATATCAAGGTCAACAATAAATAAAAAATAAATAAAAAGGTCATATATGTTTCTTGTATGTACCTAAATTTTGACTGTCAGAAGTGACAGCTGCTAAACACATGTTTTTCAGATCATATGATTCAGCGTAGGGATATATAATTTGGTCTGGTAACTTTTCAAAGCTGTCAGCTGTCAGTCAGCACCAAAGAAGCCATGGGGCTACTGTATTATCTAGAGCTCTTTATAAAAACATATCATACTAAGATTATATTTCAATCCACTAACGAACAAATTATGAGACTAGGAGTGGTTGCGTTCTATAGCCATCCTCCCCTCATCACACTTACTGACCATGTGTGGAACTGCCTTCCTTAGTGGCCATGTGTGGAACTGTCTTCCCTGGTGGCCATGTGTGGAACTGCCTTCCTTGGTTGCCATGTTTGGAGCTGTCTTCCTTAGTGGCCATGTGTGGAACTGCCTTCCTTGGTTGCCATGTTTGGAACTGCCTTCCTTGGTGGCCGTGTTTGGAACTGCTCTCCTTGGTGGCCATATTTGGAACTGCTCTCCTTGATGACCACGTGTGAAACCAACTTTCCATCACTTCCGAGCTGATATAATTAAGGGGTTTGAGTGCAAGAGGCGACCAAGTGCCGATCATTTAACAACGTCTGTGTAGTTCTCACGACTAGTTGTCAAACCGTGTTTTGTTATTAGAGGCACGACTGACAGGTCCGGAGATCGTGTCTCTTCATTATCAGCTCTTGTTAAATACTCATACACATGGAGGTATCTCATTGGCTACAGTAATGGACACGACTGACAGGTCCGGAGATCGTGTCTCTTCATTATCAGCTCTTGTTAAATACTCAGACACATGGAGGTATCTCATTGGCTACAGTAATGGACACGACTGACAGGTCCGGAGATCGTGTCTCTTCATTATCAACTCTTGGTAAACACTCAGACACATGGAGGTATCTCATTGGCTACAGTAATGGACACGCCGTTCACTCACCGGTGAGTAACACCTGCGTTGGGAAGGTCGGGGTTCAATATCATGTTGAACGCACAGGAGGTGGTTTTCTATTTTTTTTTATCATTGTAATTTCATAAAGTCTATCCAGGAAACTGAGGGCTTGCTCACTAAGCTACCTGACCCAGTCCTATACACTAGATCTAGTCATAGCCCATCTAACAAACGAAACGTTTAAAAATAGCTGTTATCATTATTTCATTATCTATGAACGTAAACATGTTGTACCTTAATCATTTTATATTCAGAAATATTCAGCTGAAGGATCCTGGCATATGCTGACAATTATTGGTAGAAATAAATATGTCAAAGGTCAAATAAATATATCCTGGACTATATTGGTCATCAGTTGCAGGTATGAGTTGTGTAGCTATAGCCTCCAGTCTCGGGTATCAGTTACAGGTGTGAGTTGTGTAGCTATAGCCTCCAGTCTTAGGTATCAGTTGCAGGTGTAAGCTGTGTAGCTATAGCCTCCAGTCTCAGGTATAAGTTGCAGGTGTGAGTTGTGTAGCTATAGCCTCCAGTCTCAGGCATCAGTTACAGGTGTGAGTTGTGTAACTATAGCCTCCAGTCTCTGGTATCAGTTACAGGTGTAAGTTGTGTAGCTATAGCCTCCAGTCTCTGGTATCAGTTACAGGTGTGAGTTGTGTAACTATAGCCTCCAGTCTCTGGTATCAGTTACAGGTGTAAGCTGTGTAGCTATAGCCTCCAGTTTCAAGCATCAGTTGCAGGTGTAAGATGTAGAGCTATAGCCCCCAGTCTCTGGTGTAAGTTGCAGTCCTATATCAAGCATCAGTTGCAGCAGGTAACGAGCAGTTTAACTCAATCAGGACCACTAACAATGCCGTAACAAGGGAGAATTGAGCGCTAGCTCTATTCCCGGAACACTGGCTTCCGGGCACCCGGACTACGTGCCTCTCTCGGATTGAGACGTGATTCCCCTCCATCCCGAGATCTGTCCAGGGGATCCCTCATGGGTGTCACTAGCAAGGGTCCATAAACAAGAGATTCAAACAGTTTCATCTGGGCAGTTGTTCTCACAGCGGTCAACAAGGGAATAGATAGAGGCGCCCTGTGTCGCACCCTGTGTTGCACCCTGTGTTGCACCCTGTGTTGCACCCTGAATATCTCACCCATTTGGACTTGAACTGTCTAATCTGAAGCCCGCCTCGCACCATTGGGAATATATACAATCTCTGTGAGGTCTGCTGGTGGTCTGCTCGACTAGACAATCATCATTACGGATGAGGCCGCCAGTTCTACGGGAAGTGTCTATAAGAAATACATAAGTGTAAGTGTAACAACAGAAAATTGTGGAATAGTGGAGGATTGTTTTGGTGGTTTGTAAGGTTCTCTTCTTGCACTTGTAGTTCATCCGGACATTCCACATTGGTGGAGAGGAAGTTAGCCAGAGGGCTGGGTTTGTAAGACATACTTAAAGTATTTGATTATTTCTAGATGCACAAGAATTCCCACATGTTCAAGAGCAGATTGACGAGAAGTTGAGCTACTAAATATGTTAAAAACTAAAAGGACATCGCTATAAAGTCTTTGCGATAAAATAATTTGGAGCTCTAAAAGGTTTCAAATTTTATCATATCTATTATAAAAACGGTTAAAACAGTATTTTTCATACTAAGCAGTGACAAATTTGTATAATAATAATAATAGTAATAATATGCCTCCCATGGACTTCTTCGTGTATAGAGAACAGCTGCACAATTTGTTACTTCAACTCGCAAAACGTTTTACTCTCAATTGTTATCAACGAAATGATTGATTTAATTCCGTGCAATAATTCGTCAATATATCCAGTCATCGTGTCCGTTCCCTCTCGCCCCGTTTCTATCCTGAACGACCAATCAACGAATTTGCATATTTTCTCCCTGTCCGCAGGGCACACAAGTAACAAGGGCCTAAGGGACCACGGCTAGGAGGGTGAATTAACGGGGTGAGTAGAATAGTCTCAAATACAGACACATTTTCAAGAATTTAAATAAAACTAATTATTGCATGTAGCGCGTACCTCCTGAACTAGCTGATGATATTTGTCCAACTTAAAAACTAACTTAATTCTAGAGCAGACACAGCGTCGAGAGTGTGAAGCCACAGCTCACTAAAGATACATATCTCGCCCACACCAGTTATCGAAGCCACGACCGTTATCTTACAAACCTGAGGTGTTTCCTAGTGATGAAAGTAATATCAGTGTATTGTTATATTTTAGAAATGCTCTAGTTAAACAAATTGCTCAGTATTAAGTTTTGTAAGCTCCGGGCAACTTTCAACCGGCTTGGACTGTAATACAGTTCTCGCGCTAATTAGGGACATAGAGCGTTTCTCCGGTAATTAGCGCACAAGGGTCGAGGGTCGCTAACTGGACAGAATAGGCTTTCATTCGGAAACCTAATTATATTGGATTAAAAGTTGTTGAGCTTTCAGAATGGGGCGCGTTGAGCCGGAGCAGGGGTGGGGCCAGCTAATGTTGTTTTAACCGCTCCCGACTCTGAAACCAGATTCAAATACTCGTGGATCGAGTTAAAAACTACTTATGGTTTCAACCCGGGTTTGAATTAGAGGACTTTGCTTGTACATATTTTAGTTTAGAGGAACTTTTGGGTTGAATGATCTCGCAGTTTAGCTAAGAGATGTTTTCCCGGGTGGCCCAGCCTTCAATTTCCCGGAAATCAGAAAGAAATTTGGAATATTTCCAGGGGCCCGGGAATTTGTGAAACAAAATATAGCATTTTCTTGAATCTATTAATATTTAAGGTGAGATAATTTAGAAATATTAGATGTATTAATAATACGATTTATTTAACTATCGCACAATGTACTAAAATTAATAGAACAATAGTATAGTAATTATTCTATTTATAATAACATTTTTTTTATTCTAGACTATTGGATAACTGTGTATTCTTGAACATTTATTTTATGATAATTTTTTATTTTTGATAAAACAGCTTTTCATGAAGATTAAGGCATTGGTAGATTTATTTGAAAGTCTGCTACAAATTTTTGTCACAAAATTTCCTATTATTGAAAATATCCCTTCATTTTCTGTCGAAGTAGGTTTTATGATTGACAATGCTTCAAAAAGGAGACCCAAATTATCAGTTCACTTCCCGGTGGCTTAAACAATTTAAAATTCTGTCTTCAGGTTCTTTTTTTTTTTAACTGACTTGTGTTTTCCGATTACTTTGACTCATTTTATTTAGTTCGAGGTTTAGTTAATCTTCTCTAGCCACTTACATTGACAAACTCGTATTATTTTCATTTGTCTAGCTCGCCCCTTTCCCCCTTCATTTTGGTCTATTATCCATGTCAAGATATCACCTAAGAGGCTGTTCATTTATTCTTCAGTGAAAGAATAAAACGTAGTTTTTGAACAGAAGGAAACATTTTCTTCTCTAGATTTTTGAAGTACATGAGTAGAATAGTAATTTTCTTCTCTTGTCGTTCTTGAATTCTTTTTAAAAGAACTTCATCCATTTCTTCAACTAAATGGCTTAATTTTTTAATCAAAATATTTAAAAGCACTTGAGCCATAATCAATGTCGTATCTCTGCCCCTTAACACTTCTACGGCCACTTTTGGTGGTGTCAGAACTTCAAAAATACTTTCCAACACTGAAATATTGGAATATTGCCCTCTTTAGATTAAATATAGATACATTAACGCTTTATTAATGTATTATTTTAAATTAAAAAACCTTCCAATCATAACTAACAATGAGTTCCATCTTGTTTTTAAATATAAAAATAAATTTAGACCTTTCTTGAATTCTTTCTGGACATATTCTTTCTTGTAAGAAGATGCTTTTAGTCAAACTTTTCCGAAACATTATTATAATTTCTTGCGTTTCATTAACTACGTGTATGTTTCGTGCTAATTTTGGAGTTTATCATTTTTCATTTTCGATGTACTCGTTATCGTCATCCAACTCATCATCATCATAATCATCATCATAATCATCTTCATCTTCATCATCATCATCATCATCATCATCATTATCATCTTCATCATCTTAACTTTCATTTCTTGATCGATTTCCTCAAATGTTTTGTCAGGTTTTTTGTATAAAACATCTGAAGTGAACTTTGATGAGACCGTGCATTAAACACAGCAAATTTGTTCTGACATTCACCTTCAAATTTTGTTGCCCCGTCCCTTCTTAAAGCTTTGATATTTGTTGGGAAATCGATTCTAAATTCTTTTTAACTTTTTTTCACAAGATTGCGAACTTTAACATATCACAGTTCCTGCCTATTAAGTCTAAGCCAAGGTTAAATATTTCTCCAGTCTTATGGCGAGTTTGATGCCTAGGCCTAAATAACGTTTATTTTCGTATACTTTTTCTTGCTTATATTTTAAATAATGAATTTAATATAAAACAATTAAATTAATTGCTTACACACAAATGGTTGACTTTGTAAATATATTAACAAAACACTGCAATACACCTTCTAAGGGTGCTACATGGGGGGGTCAGTGAGACGTGCTGTAGCTAAGGGTGCTACACGGGGATGCCGGTGAGACGTGATGTAGCTAAGGGTGCTACATGGGGAGGCCAGTGAGACGTGATGTAGCTAAGGGTGCTACCAGTGAGACGTGGTGTAGCTAAGGGTGCTATATGGGGGGCCAGTGAGACGTGATGTAGCTAAGGGTGCTACCAGTGAGACGTGGTGTAGCTAAGGGTGCTACATGGGGAGGCCAGTGAGACGTGATGTAGCTAAGGGTGCTACCAGTGAGACGTGGTGTAGCTAGGGGTGCTACATGGGGAGGCCAGTGAGACGTGATGTAGCTAAGGGTGCTACCAGTGAGACGTGGTGTAGCTAAGGGTGCTACATGGGGAGGCCAGTGAGACGTGATGTAGCTAAGGGTGCTACCAGTGAGACGTGGTGTAGCTAAGGGTGCTATATGGGGGGGCCAGTGAGACGTGCTGTAGCTAAGGGTGCTACATGGGGAGGCCAGTGAGACGTGATGTAGCTAAGGGTGCTACATGGGGAGGCCAGTGAGACGTGATGTAGATAAGGGTGCTACCAGTGAGACGTGGTGTAGCTAAGGGTGCTACATGGGGAGGCCAGTGAGACGTGATGTAGCTAAGGGTGCTACATGGGGAGGCCAGTGAGACGTGATGTAGCTAAGGGTGCTACCAGTGAGACGTGGTGTAGCTAAGGGTGCTATATGGGGGGGCCAGTGAGACGTGCTGTAGCTAAGGGTGCTACATGGGGAGGCCAGTGAGACGTGATGTAGCTAAGGGTGCTACATGGGGAGGCCAGTGAGACGTGATGTAGCTAAGGGTGCTACATGGGGAGGCCAGTGAGACGTGATGTAGCTAAGGGTGCTACATGGGGAGGCCAGTGAGACGTGATGTAGCTAAGGGTGCTACATGGGGAGGCCAGTGAGACGTGATGTAGCTAAGGGTGCTACATGGGGAGGCCAGTGAGACGTGATGTAGCTAAGGGTGCTACATGGGGAGGCCAGTGAGACGTGATGTAGCTAAGGGTGCTACATGGGGAGGCCAGTGAGACGTGATGTAGCTAAGGGTGCTACATGGGGAGGCCAGTGAGACGTGATGTAGCTAAGGGTGCTACATGGGGAGGCCAGTGAGACGTGATGTAGCTAAGGGTGCTACATGGGGAGGCCAGTGAGACGTGATGTAGCTAAGGGTGCTACATGGGGAGGCCAGTGAGACGTGATGTAGCTAAGGGTGCTACATGGGGAGGCCAGTGAGACGTGATGTAGCTAAGGGTGCTACATGGGGAGGCCAGTGAGACGTGATGTAGCTAAGGGTGCTACATGGGGAGGCCAGTGAGACGTGATGTAGCTAAGGGTGCTACATGGGGAGGCCAGTGAGACGTGATGTAGCTAAGGGTGCTACATGGGGAGGCCAGTGAGACGTGATGTAGCTAAGGGTGCTACCAGTGAGACGTGGTGTAGCTAAGGGTGCTACATGGGGAGGCCAGTGAGACGTGATGTAGCTAAGGGTGTTACATGCTCAGAGCCTTATCTTCAATGTAAATAGTAATGTAGCAGAGTCCTTTTATATCGTTGTTGCCAAGTTCATTTGTGAGAAGCATATTAACCGTGCTTCGAAGAGCTCTTATCAAGTACGATGTCTGGCAACAGTTGCTGCCCACAACAAAGGTCCTACAGTACACAGTTTCCAGCTCTCCAGGCCTCCAGGTCTCCAGGTAGCAGAACATGCAGTGTATGTGTAGTGTGAGTACGGCAGAAGAGCAGAGGAAAGTCTTAGTTTTAGAAACTGTCGAACAAAGTCAGAACCAAGAATGGAGAAGATTTACAGCATCATTGTTTGGGAATATTTGTAAAATGAGATGCACAACATCTAAGGCAAGTTTAGTTAGAAATATATTATATGGAACATTTTTTAGAAATTAAATAACATGATGTGGGGTTGAGCATGAACATTATGTGCCTTTATTATGTATAATACGTTCAGTGAACAAATTATCCTTAATCATGTGATATTCTTATCATGAACATTATTTACCTTTATTATGTGGTATAGCCAATGTAAACTTTTTCATTTAAAAGTGGTAGGCCTAAACAGTGAACTTTGATTTATTTCATCAGGCAATGGACCTGTCGTAAGACAGAATACCTAATAATAACAATGATGATGATGATGATAATAATAATAATAATAATAATAATAATAATAATAATAATAATAATAAACACTTATTTAAAAATAGGTATATGTATTACTTCCCTTCTTTTGGTTGTTCAAATACATTGAACACGACTTCCCTTGTTCAGGTTTCCACAAAGTGATTGAAAATAATACATTTCCCTCGGTGGTACATACATATAGAGTGAAAGTTATTTTATCCACACAGAAACAAATTACATTCCTTTTTTATATACCTTATGTATCAACTAAATGTACACAATCTCATTAATACCTAATGTAATATATTTTTGTTGGTTTAGAAACATTTTGAAAAGAGGCAAAGTAAAATTTTAATGTAAAAGCCGAAATAAATCAAAACATAAGCATAATATTTCATAATTATTTTGTTGGTGGAAATCTGAATAATCCTTTTAAATGTAACGCTTACCTACGCCTCTCTTATCTAGTTATTGCTGATAAAGACAAGTTATAAAAATGTTGTTAATTAGTTTTCACCACACCACCTATAAATCAAAATACTATACCACCAATAGCTAAACATTGTGTATAGTAAAAGATTTCGCCACCTTTAAAATTGGAGAGGTGTTTGACCATGTAACTTTTACAAATATAAGTTCTGCTAATTTTGCCTTTGATTTGGGGTACAATAATTTTAGCATATATAATGACAGACATTAGTGCTACTCTTTGACGCAGATTTATTGTAATAATATTAAAAGTTATCTATTTTGTCTCACTTACAATATGTTTATCTTTAAATTTAGTATTTTCACAATATTTTATCCATACATAATCTGGAAGTATGGTCCACTGTTGAATATAAATAAACATACAATAATAATTATGGAGATGAATGTGTTTTGTAGGTTGAGTCCAAATAAATGCTTTCGTTGGAAAACAATTCAAATAAAAAACATTTTAATAATTTATACTCTCTATTGAAGAAGAATTGGTTTTAAAGCTTAAACCCTTATTTTAAAGTTGAAAATACGTCTTGGTGAGAGACGATTAAAGGTGAAAATGTAGAAATTTCCGGATCCGTTTGGTGATTTGACGAAAAGATGCAGAGCATGTATCTGGATTATATAATTTGAAGATATTCGGAGAAATATGAAGAGAGAGATTTCAAACCAAACTGCCCAGGCCAGAGATCGAACATGGGGCTTTCTGTGGAAGTAGACCAAACTCGTGGATAGTTGTAAAAAAAAACTATTTGTTTCTCCCTCTCTCCGGGGAAAGAAAATCCTCTTCCCTTTCATTTCAGGCGAAAAACATGGAGACCTTGATTTCTAATAAAGAGTTTTACAATTTCAAAAAGCTCTCCAAATCCAACCCAGCTCAAGCAAAGAGCAAGTTGAACGATAATAATTTCCATGGACGTAACAATTAAAGAAAGACCGGAAATAATTAAAAGAAGAATAAAATAGAAGAGAAACAAGGTCGTGAAAGAAATACGCGAATATTAATAAAAATAAATGTTTGAATCACGCGGTTAGGAAAAGCGAAAGTGTTTTAAATTTGCCACCAAAGTTTCTTTACTTGCCACTAGGTGGTAGCACCTGCCGCAACACTTCTTCCCGCAATCTCCGAGTTTCACAACATGGCCGACGAAAAATAATTGATCCCTTTGAAAAATTTAGGTAAACAGGTAACTATTGTCCTTTCCTTTGTTTATTAATATTTGTAGAGTTAGTCAACCAATCTGAAGTAATCATGGCTCCAGAAAATAAAGTGTTTAGAAGTGTGATCATAACAAAAACAACGTGTGTGTTAGGGCGAAATGCAAACTGTCCAATACAGGGATAATGTATTTAAATCCCAGTTCTTTGTTACACAGTGGGCACGCAGACCATGACGTATGTATGGTCCAGGGTTGTGTAATACCTTGTAAATCCTAGCCAGTCATCCCTACCTTCCCCAACTCGGATAGTTCCAATAAACCAATGCAGTATTCTAGTTCTATCGAATATAAAGATTGTAATTTGTCTGTTATAAACCTTGTTTAACGAGGAACGTCCATTTCCGAGTTCTTTATTGCGCGACTTGTTTAGTTAAATGCGAGCGAGCTCGACAGAATTTGGGACTGTTTGTTCCTGGCTCGAAACTACAAGTCGCACAGCCACGTTATAAAACAAGTTTGTGTTTTCCAAACATTTCCAGCGGACAATATAGAAACAATTTAATGAATAAGTTGGAAGCTTTCCCGTGAAAATGTAATTAAAGAGTAAATCATGTAATATTGACATAACATCGTAACTGGCAAACAGTTTTAAACACAAACAAACACAGGCAGTGCTTGTTATGCGGTCCGATGATTGTTAAATAGTCCGCCGAAACATATCCATCCGCTAGATGTGGCTGCACCGTTGAGGTTAACTATACATGATGTACGATGCCACATAGAGCATGTGTGTACGTGTGTGTGTTTGTTCAGGATCTACATTTCTTTGTCGGACCACTGTAATGGGAATATCTCATTCCTTCCCCCCACCCCTCAACATCTCTATAGTCACTTGCTTTATGCTCTATTCATTCGTCAGCTATTAATTGCGGTGCTATTAGTAATATACCAACCCGCCATTAGCCTCCAGTTTAGCTATGGTGATGTATTGTTTATATTATAATATGGCTATCACAGGAGCTTTCCGACACTCCTTGTCCTAATATAAGACATACATACTTTCTACTTGCTGTGACCCCAGGTAGAAACAGACAGACAGAAGACAGACATACATTGAGTAGGGACTGACGGATTTGTAGTTTCACATATCTCAGACAAGTAGTCTCGTATATCTCAGACAAGTAGTCGAAGATATCTCAGACATGTAGTCTAGGATATCTCAGACAAGTAGTCTAGGATATCTCAGACAAGTAGTCTAGGATATCTAAGACAAGTAGTCTAGGATATCTCAGACAAGTAGTCTAGGATATCTCAGACAAGTAGTCTAAGATATCTCAGACAAGTAGTCTAGGATATCTCAGACAAGTAGTTTAGGATATCTCAGACAAGTAGTCTAAGATATCTCAGACAAGTAGTCTAGGATATCTCAGACAAGTATATTAGGATATCTCAGACAAGTAGTCTAATATATCTCAGACAAGTAGTCTAAGATATCTCAGACAAGTAGTCTAGGATATCTCAGACAATTAGCCTCGTATATCTCAAACAAGTAGTCTCAGATATCTCAGAGAAGTAGTTTAGTATATCTCAGACAAGTAGTTTAGTATATCTCA
>CABFWB010001784.1:59876-79585 GCA_902151455.1 Timema bartmani
ATATCTCAGACAAGTAGTCTAAGATATCTCAGACAAGTAGTCTAAGATATCTCAGACAAGTAGTCTAAGATATCTCAGACAAGTAGTCTAAGATATCTCAGAGAAGTAGTCTAGTATATCTCAGACAAGTAGTCTCGGATATCTCAGACAAGTAGTCTCGTATATCTCAGACAAGTAGTCTCGGATATCTCAGACAAGTAGTCTCGGATATCCCGGAGGACTAGCGTTGTAAAGTATTTATCTTGGAACATGACCCAGAAGATGCGAGTAATCCTCCAATCTTGGTTCCACACTCACACTCACACACGCACACGCGGTCCAGCAGTGAGCGAGTGACGTCATCCTCGGCTTGTCATGCCAGTAATAGAACACCGTGCACATAAGAGAGAATTACACGGGGGATGTTGACACATATTTTTAGCCGAGGCTTGTCGGACGTTCTCTGAGTGTTACTACTTTATAACCAGATTACAAACAAAATACAAGGATTTTATAACGTCCACTTGCGAATATTTGTATGACGGGCTCATTCTAGAGAGAGGGTGATATCCCAGGTGTAAACACACGTGTAACGATTGCTATGTTTGTAGTTTCATCTCATCTCACTCACCTGCAGGGATACTCGTATGTTTACACTGGTAAGGGAGGAGGCTAACAGCAGCACTTAGATTTCCTTTCATGATGTCTTACTCATCCTGTGCCCCTGAACTAGATTATTAAATGTTGATATTATTGCTGAGATTAGCCTGGTGGGCAGTTTTCAACAACATTCTTCATTTTATGATCACAAACATGAATAAATACTAGCTCTATCTCTACCTACCAGTATCCTCTAGCTCTACCTTCCAGTATGCTCTAGCTCTACCTTCCAGTATGCTCTAGCTCTTTCTACCCAGTGTGCTCTATCTCTACCTTACAGTGTGTTCTATCTCTACCTCCCAGTGTGCTCTATCTCTACCTTCCAGTGTGTTCTAGCTCTACCTCCCAGTATGCTCTAGCTCTTTCTACCCAGTGTGCTCTATCTCTACCTTCCATTATGCTCTAGCTCTACCTTCCAGTATGCTCTAGCTCTTTCTACCCAGTGTGCTCTATCTCTACCTTACAGTGTGTTCTATCTCTACCTCCCAGTGTGCTCTATCTCTACCTTCCAGTGTGTTCTAGCTCTACCTCCCAGTATGCTCTAGCTCTTTCTACCCAGTGTGCTCTATCTCTACCTTCCATTATGCTCTAGCTCTACCTTCCAGTATGCTCTAGCTCTTTCTACCCAGTGTGCTCTATCTCTACCTTACAGTGTGTTCTATCTCTACCTCCCAGTGTGCTCTATCTCTACCTTCCAGTGTGTTCTAGCTCTACCTCCCAGTATGCTCTAGCTCTTTCTACCCAGTGTGCTCTATCTCTACCTTCCATTATGCTCTAGCTCTACCTTCCAGTATGCTCTAGCTCTTTCTACCCAGTGTGCTCTATCTCTACCTTACAGTGTGTTCTATCTCTACCTCCCAGTGTGCTCTATCTCTACCTTCCAGTGTGTTCTAGCTCTACCTCCCAGTGTGCTCTATCTCTACCTTCCAGTGTGTTCTAGCTCTACCTCCCAGTGTGTTCTAGCTCTACCTCCCAGTGTGCTCTATCTCTACCTTCCAGTGTGTTCTAGCTCTACCTCCCAGTGTGCCCTATCTCTACCTTCCAGTGTGTTCTAGCTCTACCTCCCAGTGTTCTCAAGCTCTTTCTACCCAGTGTGCTCTAGCTCTACCTCCCAGTGTGCTCTAGCTCTACCTTCCAGTGTGCTCTAGCTCTACCTTCCAGTGTGCTCTAGCTCTACCTCCCAATGTGCTCTAGCTCTATATACCAAGTGTGTCTTTTGTGAGGTTATTTGCCACCCAACATGTATATCCTTATATTTTTCTAATGCGTAAATATTTTACAATTTATTTTTATTTTGGTTGCATTAAAAGATGTGTTTCAAAATTCATCCGCGTCACTTCGAGCTGTTGCCGTACGTGACAAAATAATACAATTTATCACAATAAAACGGTAGGAAGATCTTCCAGCATGTTTAAAATAATGAATTTTGATCTATGGAAGAGCACTGACCTCTTTGTTAAACATATTTATACTTCCAATAAGTTTGTTGGCTCTTAGTTTTGTTTTCGCAGTCGGCCATTATATTAAGGCTCGTAATTATATGAAAGTAAACATTTTAATTTTTCTTTTAAACATTTTTCATATTCATTGCCAAACATTTTCAACTTTTACATTAAATTGCATATTGTATTAATTTTACCCCTCGCTCATAGCCAACTATTTCACTTTTGTTTTAATGAATGGGTATTCTTTTTGAACTTGGAAAATAACATTTTTGAATTTTATTCCTGAAACACTATTTGAAGATGGTAGGGGTCTTCTTTCTTCGGCGTCTTGAAAATATGGAACCAAATCTGTGTGGACGCTAACTAAATCTATTTTTAAAGTGGAAACCAGTTTGAAAGTGCCAAACAAATACCTCAATAGAAAGCTGCTTGCTCGGGGAATAACTAGAGACTGTTTATTTTCTTGAATTGGAAACAAATTTCAGACATTCGTGCTGTTTCAACATGAACATATTTATTGGTGAGATCTAGCCAAATCTTCATCTTTAAATACATGTTTTCTCTCTCTCTCTTTGTTTTTCATCAAGAACCCAGGATTTATGTAAAACTTTCATAAGAGATTAAGTACTTTCATAAAATTTATCTATTCTAGAGTTATAATTAATATTTTATTTTATGTCAAAATATTAATACCTACCATTGATTTTTTCCCCCCCAATAATACTAAATATTGTTTTGTTTTACACAAAACTTAATTAATACTATATTGGTCAATATAAATACATTGTGTTTTTTTCACTTTGGTATTATAATATATTCTAAACTCCTAAATTTAATCATGTTTTGAGATTTTTTTTAATGGGTTAATTTTGTTCAAAAATAAATATAATTAAAAAAATATTATTTGTAAGATTAGAATTATATCTACTCGGACGTCCTAGGTAGGATTGGGATGTGGATTCAATGAATTGATGATAACAATAACCCACAAAAGTTTCAATAATGTTTTTTATTGTAATTTAAATTAGTACATTTTATTCAGTGATCCATTGTATTTAAATTGTTCGTGCTATATTTTATGTATTTCCCTTCAGCTCTTGTAGAGATTTACAGCACACCATTGCTGCAGGTAGGGTAGTGTGATTGATATTAACCTAACAGAATTGCTGCAGGTAGGGTAGTGTAGTTGATACTAACCTAACAGCATTGCTGCAGGTAGGGTAGTGTGATCGATATTAACCTAACACCATTGCTGCAGGTAGGGTAGTGTGATTGATATTAACCTAACAGCATTGCTGCAGGTAGAGTAGTGTAGTTGATACTAACCTAACAGCATTGCTGCAGGTAGGGTAGTGTAGTTGATACTAACCTAACGTCATCAATAAAACGTTCCCGAGCACATCCAATGGTCTCGAGTGTTAAGGGTCATCGTGCCACTGTCATAGTTAGTCAAGCTGAAGGTGTTTTTCTTCACTATGTTCTCCCAGTTCCTGGGTGTGGCGCCCACCAAATTTAGTTTGAACCCCACCCTCTTATTTTACCATTTATTTTAATAAATACATATAGATAGTTTTAATAGTCGTCCTTTTTATCCTGTTGTTGTTATATGCGGACATTTTAATAGATTCTAGCTCTACCTCCAAGGTGTGCCTCCAGATCTTTCTCCAAAGTGAGATTTTACTCTACCTCCAAGGTGTGCCTCCAGGTCTTTCTCCACAGTGAGATTTTACTCTACCTCCAAGGTGTGCCTCCAGGTCTTTCTCCACAGTGAAGATTTTACTCTACCTCCCAGGTGTGCCTCCAGGTCTTTCTCCACAGTGAGCTTTTACTCTACCTCCCAGGTGTGCCTCCATGTTTTTCTCCACAGTGAGCTTTTACTCTACCTCCCAGGTGTGCCTCAGGTCTTTCTCCACAGTGAGCATTTACTCTACCTCCCAGGTGTGCCTCCAGGTCTTTCTCCACAGTGAGATTTTACTCTACCTCCCAGGTGTGCCTCCAGGTCTTTCTACACAAAGTGAGCTTTTGCTCTACCTCCCAGGTGTGCCTTCATGTTTTTCTCCACAGTGAGCTTTTGCTTTACCTCCAAGGTGTGCCTCAGGTATTTCTCCACAGTGAGCTTTTACTCCACCTCCCAGGTGTGCCTCCAGGTCTTTCTCCACAGTGAGCTTTTACTCTACCTCCCAGGTGTGCCTCCAGGTCTTTCTCCAACAGTGAGCTTTTGCTCTACCTCCCAGGTGTGCCTTCATGTTTTTCTCCACAGTGAGCTTTTGCTCTACCTCCCAGGTGTGCCTCCATGTTTTTCTCCACAGTGAGCATTTGCTCTACCTCCAAGGTGTGCCTCAGGTCTTTCTCCACAGTGAGTATTTGCTTTACCTCCAAGGTGTGCCTCAGTGTGACTCTAGCTATAACTCCCAGTGTTCCTCTAGTTATAACCCCCAGTGTGCCTCTAGCTATATCTCCCAGTGTTCCTCTAGTTATAGCCCTCAGTGTGACTCTAGCTATAACTCCCAGTGTTCCTCTAGTTATAACCCTCAGTGTGACTCTAGCTATAACTCCCAGTGTTCCTCTAGTTATAACCCTCAGTGTGACTCTAGCTATAACTCCCAGTGTTCCTCTAGTTATAACCCCCAGTGTGCCTCTAGCTATAACTCCCAGTGTTCCTCTAGTTATAACCCCCAGTGTGACTCTAGATATAACTCCCAGTGTGCCTCTAGCTATAACTCCCAGGTGTGTCTCTAGATATAACTCCCAGCGTGCCTCTATTTCCACCCCCTTATCACCTCATCATTGTAGATAGTGATACTTGGGGTATTACTAATGCACCAGTGAGTGCGGCTATTCCATCTGACTACAGCACTGGAATAGCAGCTATTCCCAGCATAGCTCTGCGTATTGAATATTAATGTTGATAATGTTTTTTAATCTGAATGAAATGTACCGCAGCCGAGGTAAGTGAGATGGACGACTCTACAGGAATGTCAATTACCAGACAATAACAGAGAAAACTTCTCTGGAAATATAACCTCCCCTCTTACCCCACTTTTACAACTTTCAAAATGGAAGGATGTACTTTAGCGCGATCGCTGAATGTCGATTGGCTGACAGTAAACACTTGTTTCTATTTCCCCCTCCCTCCGATCCTCTTCCCTGGACTGGGATTGGAAATTATGAGCCAATTTCTGTTTTTTGTTTTTGTTGAAAAAACGTGAATTGTGGACCACGGAGTTGGTAACGTGGATAAATGTTACCAGAGTTTATCATCGCCTGAGTTACCGGAGTGGATCAATATTGGTGTTCTTTGATGTAGGGAGAGGGGTGGGGAGGGAAATATCGCAATCAAACAAAAATAATGGTAATCATATGTTAGCTTCGGTTTGACCGGTTTTTCTGAAATATTTACAAAAAAACTGCTACTTGGGAAATAAACACATGTAGGCCTGTCATTGAACACGAATTGTCGTGTGCTGCCCGCATCCCTCCCGATTAACCGGATGTTAAGATACAAGATTATATTCGAACCAAACATTGCATTCAAGGTCACTTACAACACACAAATTATGGTCAGCTTCACAGTTTTTTTATTAAAATATAAATATATTCAATGTCTTTTAAATTTTGCTAAACTATTTCCCTGTTATCAATTCCACCGCTTCTAAAGTAGGCTCCATCACGACATAGTGCCTGATTCTAGGCTATACTACTTGCCTGAGCTGATATGACACCTGGTTCATAGCTATACTACCTGCCTGAACTGATATGACACTTGGTTCATAGCTATACTACCTGCCTGAGCTGATATGACACCTGTTTCATAGCTATACTACCTGCCTGAGCTGATATGACACTTGGAGGTCCATAGCTATACTACCTGCCTGAGCTGATATGACACTTGGTCCATAGCTATACTACCTGCCTGAGCTGATATGACACCTGGTTCATAGCTATACTACTTGCCTGAACTGATATGACACTTGGTTCATAGCTATACTACCTGCCTGAACTGATATGACACCTGTTTCATAGCTATACTACCAGCTTGAGCTGATATGATACTTGGTCCATAGCTATACTACCTGCCTGAGCTGATATGACACCTGTTTCATAGCTATACTACCTGCCTGAGCTGATATGACACTTGGTCCATAGCTATACTACCTGCCTGAGCTGATATGACACTTGGTCCATAGCTATACTACCTGCCTGAACTGATATGACACCTGTTTCATAGCTATACTACCTGCCTGAACTGATATGACCCTTGGTCCATAGCTATACTACCTGCCTGAACTGATATGACACCTGGTTCATAGCTATATTACCTGCCTGAGCTGATATGACACCTGGTCCATAGCTATACTACCAGCTTGAGCTGATATGATACTTGGTCCATAGCTATACTAGCTGCCTGAGCTGATATGACACTTGGTCCATAGCTATACTACCGGCTTGAGCTGATATGATACTTGGTCCATAGCTATACTACCTGTCTGAGCTGATATGACACTTGGTTCATAGCTATAATACCTGCCTGAGCTGATATGACACTTGGTCCATAGCTATACTACCTGCCTGAACTGATATGACACTTGGTTCATAGCTATACTACCTGCCTGAGCTGATATGACACTTGGTCCATAGCTATACTACCTACCTGAGCTGATATGACACCTGGTTCATAGATATACTACCTGCCTGAGCTGATATGACACCTGGTTCATAGCTATATTACCTGCCTGAGCTGATATGGCACCTGGTTCATAGCTATACTACTTGCCTGAGCTGATATGACACTTGGTCCATAGCTATACTACCGGCCTGAGCTGTGAGGGTCACAACAGGACATTCTGAGGATTGTTTTAGTGGTTTGGAGGGTTCATAAGATTGAGGATATTAATACATTCAAGTAGCCGCCTCAGTAAGTATATTACCTCTAAAATGCTTCCTCCTTCATCCCTACTCTATCAGAGTGCGGATAACCTGGGCAAGCAGTATGACGCGATGATAGAAAATATTACATTTGATAAATGTTTAGTTTTATCCAAAGAAACAATGTAAAGGCTCGTGTCTTGTAAACCCAATTCACAAGGTATTAGTCTTTCCAACTAAACTATGATCCTATCTCATAACTACACCATAGTGGAACCAAGCAAGGTAAGCTAACCTACACCATAGTGGAACCAACCAAGGTAAGCTAACCTGCACTATAGTGGAACCAAACAAGGTAAGATAACCTGCACCATAGTGGAACCAACCAAGGTAAGCTAACCTACACCATAGTGGAACCAACCAAGGTAAGATAACCTACACCAATGTGGAACCAAGCAAGGTAAGATAACCTACACCATAGTGGAACTAAGCAAGGTAAACTAACCTACACCATAGTGGAACCAAGCAAGGTAAGCTAACCTACACCATAGTGGAACCAAGCAAGATAAGCTAACCTACACCATAGTGGAACCAACCAAGGTAAGCTAACCTACACCTTAGTGGAACCAAGCAAGGTAAGCTAACCTACACCATAGTGGAACCAACCAAGATAAGCTAGCCTACACCATAGTGGAACCAACCATGGTAAGCTAACCTACACCATAGTGGAACTAAGCAAGCTAAGCTAACCTACACCATAGTGGAACCAAGCGAGGTAAGCTAACCTACACCATAGTGGAACCAAGCAAGGTAAGCTAACCTACACCATAGTGGAACCAAGCAAGGTAAGCTAACCTACACCATAGTAGAATTAAGCAAGGTAAGACTGCTACATTTCAGGGTTAATGCGGTGTACAATGCAAGCTGTCTGGATTGAGCCCAGTTTCAGAGACAGTCATACCAACCACGCGTTCCTAACGAGACTATAAACCTCTTCTATATCGTATCACTACCAACTTAGGAAACTTGGCTCATGACAGAACAAAAATGTTGAACATTCTGCTTTGAAACTATATATAAAAAAAAAGGAAGTACCATTAATTTTTTATTGTCCCTTCTAGAACTATAAAAGATGCGTTTATCGTATTCTGTCTTCTCCCTTCACAAATAAATGTAAAAGAAAGATGCTCCCAACTACTCAGGAATTCCAAAACAATGTAATAGAATCCGTATGTGAAGCATCCACTAAGGGAAAGAAAGAAAGAAAGAAAGAATTAAAAATACATCTAAAGAGTTTTTTCTTCATCTTTCTGGGGAGGAAAAGTAAATCTCTTGATGCAAAGTTACTGCGATTTCCACAGCAAGATTCGCTGCTTGACGTAATATAATTTCTTGTTCAAATCCAAGGAGGAAGTTTGTCTTGTGCTCGACAGTTGTAAAATTAACATATTCCCCCCGTGAAGTCTATCTACCAGGGTATATTCCCCATCAGTGCACGTTCCGTTCATAGGATCGTCACTCATTCGAGCTGAACTGCTTGTTATTAATATACTGTTCACTCCCGAGACTAGGCTACAAATAACAGCTCCGAGGTGCAAGATTTTGTGCACTCATTCTATGTCTTGGTATAAATATAGGTATGTTATGTGCAGCATGTAAGGTATGTTAGGTGCAGCATGTAAGGTATGTTAGGTGCAGCATGTAAGGTATGTTAGGTGCAATATGGAAGGTGTGTTAGGTACAGCATGTAATATATGTTAGGTGCAGATGTAAGGTATGTTGTGAGCAGCATGTAAGGTATGTTATGTGCAACATGTAAGGTATGTTAGGTGCAATATGGAAGGTGTGTTAGGTGCAACATGTAAGGTATGTTAGGTGCAGATGTAAGGTATGTTATGTGCAACATGTAAGGTATGATTGTGTGCAACATGTTAGGTATGTTAGGTGCAACATGGAAGGTATGTTAGGTACAGCATGTAAGGTATGTTGTGTGCAACATGTTAGGTATGTTAGGTGCAACATGGAAGGTGTGTTAGGTACAGCATGTAAGGTATGTTGTTTCCATTATAGCAGGTATGTTGGGTCACAGCTAGAGAGGTGTACCCTCGTAACATTTCCAGCTCCGCCACTGTTGTGTCCATCATGAAAGGGGGGACTGCAGTCAATAATGGAAGTAGAGTAACACAGGGAGCTGTGTTTGCCCAGTAGTGTATGCCCGGGGCAATTGTTTACCCACCTCCTCCATAAACATTCCCAGTGCTGGTTATGGACCCTGTGGGGGTTTGAATCCCGGTACACCCATCCGGCTATCAACATATTTACACTGTTGAGGTAGGTTTATTAAGGTGGAAGGTATTAGTTACATGAAATGTCCACGCATTTGCGTATAGATGATGGAAAACTATTTAGGGAAAACCCTCGTCAGTTCACTCAGCTGGATTCAAACCCCAAACTCTCCTTCACCAGCATGTAAAACTAAATTGGATTGACGCCATAGACCACCTGCCCACCAATGCGAGTGATGATCAAATTTAACGAAACCGGAAGAAGGGGAACTACAACGTTAGTGAGGATCAAACCCAGACGGGGACTTGATGGCACTGAAAACTATCTAGTTCCAGTTTCAATCCTCTTAACCTAGGACAGCAACACTCGCAAGAGACGGGAGTCCTCAAGATACCCCGAGCCACTGATCTACTCACAGGCCTTAGTGACACCTTCAACCACCGAGCGCTATAGTCGATATGAGAGTATGACAGAGCTGTTATTGCTGTTATTGTAACTCATGTGAGGATGTTTGGTGTTAACGTCCTCGTCATCAGACACGCTAACCAGCTCTTCTTAACAAGGTTGTGGTGACATGTTCCATCGTCCCATTGGAGATAGTATCTTGTATCGTCCCTACCAGATATCAAATCTTCTGAGACTACCATATTTCACCCTGGTCTCTGCTCGCCAGCCTATCAGTTCTTATCCTCCCTCCCTCTCCCCCGCAATCTACACGTCATAGCTCGTTCACACACAGAGAACCTAGCGGGGTTATCGACAACCTTTGATTTACCGGCCGTGGAATCAGATACTAGAAGATAGCGACGCTGAAATTAATTAAAACTCCGTGTTTAGGTTATTATTTGGCTACTGGAGGAACTGCGCACTGACTCTGATTGGTGTCCGTGCGCATGCTCTTGACAGGGATTATAAATATACTGTTATCTTAACATGTTGGAGATAACATAGCCTCTGACTAGCTCGTATCTAGTTCACCTCACAGTTCATGATTAGCTTTCCATTAGGCCTACAATGTGACATTTTAAATAGACTTTTCAAAAATACAGTCGTTAGAGTTCCATTTTAACTGTGTTTGTGATATTAAAGTAACTATCTAATAATGCATTTCGAGCTCACGAAACGTAAATAATATAAATAGTAATGTTGTCTTTGATGTAGGCATGAGTATTGAATAGAAGGTTAGTTTATTGATTCTAAACTAGAATTAGCCTATGAATTTAAAACATATAGGCCTACTAACCACATTTTCAAAAATATTCCTCTATCAATTTACACAAAAAGCAATTTAACCGGTAATTAGAACAGAATTCGGCAACGGAGCTACAAATGTAGGCCATGTCTTCGTTAACGTAATCACAAGATGGACTCATATCAGTTGTATCCAGAGAAAACGCAAAATGGTCCATAGTCCCGTAAATAACGTTGTTGCGCAGACAATGAAATAAGTGTCGTTTTAACACGAGTGATATTAATTAATGACCTACCAATAAAAACATGTGCTTAGTTCATTATTTTTCTAAAACCGTTGAAGTGACGTAAAAAGTTTTTAGCTCCTTAAGAAAATGTACGATTAAGTTGCACTGACTGGTTTTAAACTTAGTCGGTAAGGCGGCCTAATCTTACCGTTGAATAAAACAAATACGGACATGGGATTTAATTATGAACAAAGAAGAAAAAATATAAATGTAAAAGCTGTGAAATGATAACAAAAAATGTGACAATTATTTTGGAGAAAATGTTTCTGTTCAGGCCGGAGGATTTTTAACTACGCAATTTTTGGATCCCACTTCTGCCACCAACGTAGATGATATATTTTCTCTAAACGACAATCTTACGGACACTGGTCTTTCATACTCACATATGTATCATATAGTATACTCGGGTAATTGGCGTGTGGAACCTCCTGGACACAGTGAGACACTGGTAGCAAGATGGTGTCACTCGGGAGTGATGGGACTAATCTCAGTGTCGAGCTCACGACCTCCTGGATGTGTTCCATGTGTGAGAGTGTGAGAGTGAGAGAGAGGGATTGTCCCGCTGTTGCCGGCCAATAAATCTGCCCCTGCTTGTTCTCGTGAGTTATGAGTGAGGACCTCTGGCCGCCATCCAGCGCTTGGGGATTAATCACCGCATGCCTGGACATGTGTGTGCGTGTCTCCTGCACTCTCGGCAGATACCTGCCCGCTCAGCAGCTCTCCCCCTTTCACACAATCTGTAAACTCTGCTTCTTTTTTTGAAATGTAACCTTCGACCTGAATAATCCAAAGGAGGGTTTGCAAATGATGGATGAGAATGTTTGCGAGTGCATGTGGCCATCTTACGAAAGGGTTTGCGTCTGGTCCGACTGTTCGTCAACGGAGGAAACATCTTGATACTACAATAAGCTGTTGGAACAACCGAAATAATATTGAAGACGAGATTATAATTAATTACATGTCAAAATACTCTGTTTTATAACATCAACACATTCTCTTATAGACCTGTGTTTACCAAACTCTCACCAGTTGTATACCCTTTTGGTAGCCTCGGCCCAACTAACATTCCCCTTACAGACCCGCCATCTTGTAAAGTAACAAATGTTGATACATCCTGAGTGGTAAGAGGTACGAGGTCGTACCAGGGGTAAATACAGGCCATAAAACTTTGCTGTACGACATCCACCCCCCACTTTGGGAAACAGTTCTCAATTAGCGCGGCTTAGTTCCCAACCATAATCAGATAACACGGCCAGTGGCGCAAGTTGAACCTTTCTCCACACACACACTCACACATGCATTCTCTGATTGGACCGGGAGAGCCACATGTGGCTTTGTTATCATCTGACTAGAACTCATTATTGTTTATAAAGATGTTTATTAACTGAAACCCGCCATTATATCTGTTATTAAAGTTGTTTAGTATACTTGTTGGGGGGAAAGAATGTGGATTTTAATACTAGAAAAATAGTGGGGGGCTTGTTTATGTCAAGGAAAAGGTTGGAATAAATATTGTAACGTAAGGCGCGCGCAACCTGGGAGGGTCGCGGGCAGTTTACACGTAACCGCGTAAATCACGAGTTCTTTTGGGGGTATTGGGGTATGTCGCAGGTTGAATATCGGATCACCTAAGGCTATGATTATTAAAAATAAAAACACATACATTGGTAGAATTAAATTAACAACTAAACAAGTCACTAAATTAGATAATGAAAGAAATAATAATATTACGTCTACAAGTTAGTAAGAGTATAAGAACACAATATACAATGTAATTAAATTAAATAAGAAAATTAATTACTGTATAACGTGGTATAACAGTTATAATATTAGTTACTATTCAAATATTTAAAACAGTCACAAAAATGTTAATCAAAAATGTAGTCCACAACAACAATACGTATACATCACCCGTGTAATCCATCCAAGCCGCCAAATGTCCCACACACGATACTACACGATACTCCACGATACTCCACGATACACGGATACTAAACTCGCTGGACTGGAGATTGGCTAAACCGTGATTTTTCGATATCAGTGATTACCGTGACCGTGATTGTAAAATATCGGTGATCATTGACGATGACTGTAGTCACTGATATTTTTTCACGGTCACAGTTTGTTACTGTATCGATATTTTGCCCCAGTCACCACTCTTTTCTACTATTATTGTCATTATAAGTGTCAACAAAGTAATTTGTTGGACCTTATATAGAAACACGGGGTTGCCAACTTTTCAGTTTCTGGAGATTTATAAATAACAGATTTATTTTTGCTAAACTGAACAAAGTTCACGTCGGTAATCAACAGACTAAGAACAAAGACTAACTTTGAGGAATGTTACTATACAATATTGCTATGTAAAATGTAAATTATGATATTTATTCATTTCAACTAGACCTGCTGTATAATATATAATTATTATGTTTGGGTTAGAAAAGTAAATTTGAGAAACATCCAACATGTTATTGTATTAAAAGTTTAAGGAGATAAAGTCCACCGACACAAAGTAATTAAGTGGAGGCTCTTTTTCAAAGAATGTTTATTGAAATATGATAATTAAGGACATAGACCACTACTGCCCGGACCCGTGGGTCACCATATCACCAGACGCCAACCCAGTGTTGCCAACTGTACGATCTGGATACTACTTTTGATATAATTTTGCTATCTGTACAATCCAATTTTAGGATATTTTCTAAAAGTAATATCCTATGACCCTGCTATAAAGTAACAAATTTTACATCAATTATTATTTTTTATGAAAATTTGTGGTTTTATCAATATAATGTCAGAAAGTAGTATCCTACTGGTAAAAATACAATCCACTTCATGTCCATGTGCTATCGCTAGAGACGATAGAGTTGGCAACACTGCGCCAACCGATATTTTGTCAGTCACGGTCGTAGCTTTCTTACTGGAATGCTACTGTCGCCGTCTGGTGAGAGTATCGATAAACACCGATATCTCAATCACTGATACTTTTGAGAGCCAATCACTGGGAGAAACAGTGAAATATCGCCCATTTCCATACTGGACACACCGACCCGCTCACTGGACACCCCTGGCTATCACTGACCGTGTATATATAGGGGCGGTCCTAAGAGCACACTGGTCCCACCGTTAAACACTAATCTCGTTACAGTATTCTTGGGGTCACCATGGGAATAGCCTTTTCTGGCTACTTGACATTTCAATGTCACTCCTACTATAGGTACTATACATTTCAATGTTACTCCTAATATAGTTACTCGACATTTCAATATCGTTCCTACTATAGTTACTCAACATTTCCATGTCACTACTACTATAGTACTCAACATTTCCATGTCACTACTACTATAGTACTCGACATTTCTATGTCACTACTACTATAGTACTCGACATTTCAATGTCACTCCTACTATAGTTACTCGACATTTCAATGTCGCTTCTACTATACTACACTCTTATTGTGATAATTTCCCTGGATAGTCTGGAAACATTGGAATGGAACATGGAAATAAACAATATAATTTGTAGACGATTCAAAAAACTTTATTTATACATTTACCATATTCTACATGAATGACCTTAATGTTCTCTATCTATCTCCTTGGCTCGCCTCCAATAGGCAAGTTACTGTTCGTCAATTTTACAAGGAAAATATCCCCTTCACACACAAATAACTGTCCTTGATATTGATATTCAAGGTCACTACTACAAAGTTCACACAACTGTACAAACTCTTTCTCGTGACGAAGATTAATTAATTTATAACATAGTAATATTAGTAGTAGTAATTTATAATAAGTGAGCACACTAAAGTGCACGATAATCTTCTTTTTCACGCATTCATCAAATATTTATATACTAACATCAAAATAAATATTATACATTTATATAATTTTAGTAATCAAAAGATTATAACATTGTTTTATTAAACATTTTCTCCCCTTGCTTCATCTTTTCGGACACAAAATAACTAAAAATATAATATTTAGGACAATGTTTTACAAAGACGGATATTTTATTCTTTTTTTGTTTAGTTGTCACCTCCAAACAAATAATGACTCTAGCTTGTAAGTTGTTCTGTGTAACAATGTTTCAATGTCTGGTAAAATACAGCAATACACAGTCCACTTCACAATCTGACGCGACAGTCATTCATATATCTATATCTATATCTATGTCTTAGATAGATGGTCAACATGAGTGTCAGATCCAAGTCGTGTATTGTAACAAGTTTCTGAAAGATTTAGAAAATATCACTCGTTTGATTGTAAACTCTACCAACGCAATTCATTAACGTAACAAAAGATGACTCACCTACAAATACTCTCATCTTACACAGTTAATTGCTCATTCACATGACATCAGCGTGTGTAAGGATTAAGAGCCAACCTCTATTCGGTCAGAAGTGAGCTGAACAAACCATGCTCACACTTGACGTGGGGTCTTAAGGGCACACTGGTTTCATGAAGCTATAAATCCTCACACTGGTATATTTCTCTCTGACGCTTTAAAACAACCAGTCCAAAATAATTCTCTAATAACTTGGAATTTTGTGCTGAGACCACAACAAAGGATTACATTTGTTTGGAACAGACTATCAAGTTCCTTGCATCAAGCACAGAACTGAGGCCAGTTTGAGTGAAACGTCGTTTGAAATTAGATGAAACTACATTTTCACATGTGTGTGCTAATTGGTTCAAATCAAAAGGTCACGTGTTCATGGTACAGAGCCATCCCAGTAAACCAACTTAATTTTGGGGTGAACCCTATTTTTAAATAGACAACCATTATTTAAATATTGTGAGACACCTGAACGTTTGAAATGGGCTACAAAAGATGGCCCCCTTAAGAATGAACAGTGACGAGACGTGCTAGTTTTTTTTAACCATTATCCCCCGCCCCAAACCTCACTAGCTATTAATTCCTAGTTATCTTTATTTCTATGTCAACCTTATTGATTGATTAATTGATATCCAGTGGCCACCACCATTAAGTTGTGTTTCAGTTGGCGTGAAGACTTGTTAGTTTTACATTCTCAATGGCATGCAATAAAGTTAGAATTAGAAGGAGGTACTTAACGGTTGCAGGTATCTGGTTTGGAAAAGTTGCATCTGACAAGGTCAATGTCAGGAGAAATATGGAACTCTCTTAGGTTTCATCTGACAAGGTCAATGTCAGGAGAAATATGAGAACTCTCTTAGGTTTCATCTGACAAGGTCAATGTCAGGAGAAATATGGAACTCTCTTAGGTTTTATCTGACAAGGTCAATGTCAGGAGAAATATGGAACTCTCTTAGGTTTTATCTGACAAGGTCAATGTCAGGAGAAATATGGAACTCTCTTAGGTTTCATCTGACAAGGTCAATGTCAGGAGAAATATGGAACTACCCGAGTGATAAACTAGCCCCATGACAGAATGTCTTCTGTCTCTGTTTAACACTGAGTGGAGTGATATAGCTTAAGTTTGGAAATAGCCAGTACCGATGACCTTGAAATGTTTGATAACCGATTCTGGTTACCTTGACAGTGTTTTGGAACCGGTAGCAGTTACCTCGACCATGTTTGCTGTATTTTCCCGTGAAGTGAGGAGATTGGCGAATGGAATGGACTCGTTTGATTATGTTTTGTTGTAATTGCTTGTCAGTTGCTGTTGTAGATATTGCTGTTAGCGTCAGGACTTCAGGACACCGAGCAGTGACGCAATTACCAGGCAGCAGATGACCCACGTCTGGTCCACGCCGGAGGCTGTGATAGAATCACGTTATCAGTCAACATAGCAACATGCACTCATTTGCATTCAAAACAATTCACATAAAACCAATTATTAATCTAATTTATAAACCGACTGAGGTCGAACTGAGGTTAAATCTGCCTCCTCAATCCTTGCATAGAGGAGAAACCTATGTGACGCTATGACTGCTGTGAGGAGGGTTATATACCCATGCAAGCTGAAGGAGCAACTCACCATGGTTAGCCAACCTCTCCTGGGCCAGCTTCTGGTTAGTGAGAGTCGCGAGCCCCGGACTGATGACCCGATCCCAGGTGCGACCACCCACAGTGGCTGAGCACTTCAGCTCCAGGGGGTTGTTGAAATGTCTCTTGTCCAGTTGGAACCTGAGACCCAAGGCTCGACTGTAGAGTCCGTCCTTGTCTGGTTCATCAGCTGGGGAGAAGTGTTCCAGGAACCATGGCTCTACCTGCAACCACAACCTGTGTTAAACTCTCTGAAGTGATTTCAAGGTTCCACCTGTGACCTCAATATGTGTTACACCCTCTACACTCCTTGAAAGGTTCCACCTGCGACCCCAATATGTGTTACACCCTCTACACTCTTTGAAAGGTTCCACCTGCGACCCCAATATGTGTTACACCCTCTACACTCCTTGAAAGGTTCCACTTGCGACCCCAATATGTGTTACGCCCTCTACACTCCTTGAAAGGTTCCACCTGCGACCCCAATATGTGTTACACCCTCTACACTCCTTGAAAGGTTCCACTTGCGACCCCAATATGTGTTACACCTTCTACACTCCTTGAAAGGTTCCACCTGCAACCCCAATATGTGTCACACCCTCTACACTCCTTGAAAGGTTCCCCCTGCGACCCCCATATGTGTTACACCCTCTACACTCCTTGAAAGGTTCCACCTGCAAACCCAATATGTGTTACACCCTCTACACTCCTTGAAAGGTTCCACCTGCGACCCCAATATGTGTTACGCCCTCTACATTCCTTGAAAGGTTCCACTTGCGACCCCAATATGTGTTACACCCTCTACACTCCTTGAAAGGTTCCACTTGCGACCCCAATATGTGTTACACCTTCTACACTCCTTGAAAGGTTCCACCTGCAACCCCAATATGTGTTACACCCTCTACACTCCTTGAAAGGTTGTTATATTCCGTTATAGCCAGTGTATACTTATTTCCTACGTGGACCTCTGATGTGTAAGTTGATACGATCTTGCATGCACCTGCCCTAACGGACCAAAACCACACAGGCAGAGGCTGCATGCGCATCCAACTCTCTCCTACAATGAGGGGGTGCACGCGCCAACTAACAACCCTCTCCTCCAGCCAGACGACATGTCTGTGAATGGTATATAAGCAACTAACACACAGCACCAGTCAATCAGTCTCTGGACGTTGTCAAAGGTACTACTGCCTAACAGCACCAGTCTGGGAAAACATCTAAGAGGGATGGGATGGCAGGGGGAACAAGAAGCTCTGCTATCCTGGTAGAGTATCCCGGGGATAGTGAGATTTCCTTCTCAGTGGCTGGGGACCAATTGGCGTGGGGTGAGGCGGGGTTGTGTGTTGTCCAACTTGGTCCCGGATAATTGTTTAGCAGTGATTTCTTCACCATACGTGAATTGGGGCTTCGTGGTGTGACTCAGATGTATCTTTTCTGAGCAGGCACAAACAAGAGTAGCGATTCTGAGTTGGGATGGTGGTGCACTTCTGAACCGTTAATGGTGTTCTTGATGGTCAGGGATTTGACCACTGTCCTTGTAGGGGTGGGCTGATTGTAGGTGGAATCCTCTTCTTGGTGGCCTGGCTCTGAAGTTCTGACATGGTTCTTAGGAGTGCCCCGTGTGTAAGTAGACTCCAATTTATATAAACACCTTGCATACGGGTAGTGCAACCTTGATCTGGGGAAGTTCTCTGGGATTGGCCCTGTGGGTCCAGTACCAGTCACTGGGCGAGTAGCTGGCTACCGTACAAGTTCTTCGAACACTACACTATACTTTCAGGGGTAGGAGGCAGTCAACAAATCACACACAAACACGTTCCAATTACACACTCTCTCTCTCTCATACACACACACATACAACATACACATATTGCCTCCCGCCCCACCTAATGCACAAGACTAGACATTAATGGGACCGGTTCCAGTAGGTTCTGGTCAGGCAAGTTCTACAGTCCTGACCAGGGCCTAATCCTAGTGCTGCTTCAACAGTAAATATCAGGACCCTCAAACGTTCAGCAAACACACACATGACATAGTCTGGTCACCAGTGCGCCAACATTAAAAGGTCACTTACGTGATAGTATTCGAACGGTTCTTTCTCTCACCTTCAGCCTCCACCTCCCAACGCCTTAGTTTACCTTGGTCCCTTATCACCTCCAACTCACCTTCCCCTCCACCTCACCTCGGTGTGTCAATGTCAATCCCCCTCCACCTCACCTTACCTTAGTGTATCGATGTCCTTCCCCTCCACTTCACCGCACCTCATTGTGTCGAGGTCCTTCCTCCAATTCGCCACGCCTCAATGTTCTTAGGTATTTCTCCCTCCACTTCACCACGAATAAGTATGCCTTGGTTCTTTCCTCTCCACCTCACCACGCCTCAGTGTACCAAGGGCTTCTCCCGCCACCTCACCACGCCTCAGTGTGCCAAGGACCTTCCCTCTCAACCTCACCCCGCATCAGTGTGTCGAGGTCCTTCTCCCTCCTTCTAAACTTACTCTCCACCACGCCTGTATGCTGAAGTACTTCCCCTCATAATACCTCTAGTATCAAGGTTTACCTCTCTCCCTGTCCTTATCACCCCCTCTATCCCCCCCCTCTGATTGACCACCAGTATCAATCAAACTCGGAAATCAATCTACAAGCAGTTTCAAACACCACCAAACTAGAGTGTCGCCTATTCATCCGGCCTTCAACCTCACCCCGAGACTGAACGACAGGAAGTGATCACGGCCGTGACAAGGTTCCACCTGTAACCAGAACCTGTGTTACACTCTCTACACTTCTGGAAAGGTTCCACCTGTAACATGTGTTACACTCTCTACACTTCTGGAAAGGTTCCACCTGTAACATGTGTTACACTCTCTACACTTCTGGCAAGGTTCCACCTGTAACATGTGTCACACTCTCTACACTCCTGGCAAGGTTGCACTTGTAATATGTGTTACACTCTCTACACTTCTGGCAAGGTTCCACCTGTAACATGTGTTACACTCTCTACACTTCTGGCAAGGTTCCACCTGTAA
>CABFWB010001784.1:91749-126531 GCA_902151455.1 Timema bartmani
CACACACACACACACACACACAAGGTGTGATTACGTCTCATACTCCTCAATCTCACGGATGAGCTTCCACACGCAGCTTATTTGCGACTTTTCGCTTGAAACCATTCAATTCTAATTTCTTTACATCGTTGGTTAGGGTATTCCATGAACGAGAAGCTGAAACAGTGAAAGAATTTGAGTAATGATTGGAATTATGAAGGGGAATGAATAAAGTTGAGTTTTCTTGTGATCGAGTGTTGAAATTATTATTAGAGTTGAGTGAGCGTATACGTGAAGAAAGGTATTGTGGGGAGTTGGAAGTCAATAGTTTCTTTATGATGGTCATCGAGTGTAGAGTTCGTCTTTCTTTAAGTCGTAGCCAAGTTAGTCTCTTATAGTATGGGGAAATATGATCACGTGACCGGAGGTCGAATATAAATCGAACACATGTGTTTTGGAGTCTTTGTAGTCAGTTTATAGCTGACTGATCTCCATGTGACCGTTTAGGACATGTGTGGTAGAAGTTACATGTAATCAACTGACCATACAAGGTAATAATCCAGGACGCACTTTCCTGGAGGGTTCAAATGCTTGCACTCAGGGTGGTTTTACAGTCTCTCTCCACGAAAATGTGGGTGTATTTCCCCAAGAATGTTTCCTCTTCATACCTGCGCTATGTCTAGCTGTGACAGAGGGACGGTTAGTAAGACTCGGTGGAGAAAACAACATAATATATTCACAACAAGCGCTATCTCTTCCAGCTAAGAGCAATATACTGGGGATATGGGGAGAGAAGTAGAGTTGAGAGGAATAACACCCGAATTCGTGCGGTGGGAGTGTGGGAAACAATCCTCACTAGACCTGGACAGAGTCGAACTAATCCTGCCAATGCATTTAATATATTATAAGTTATATTACGTGCGATACTGGATTGTCACGTAATCTGTTCTCTTATTAACCAAACATGTCCAAAACATTGACCCACAAAGTATTACCCGTCATGAAATGTGCTACTACAAGGAACTATCTGAACTAATGACAAAACCAACAGAGGCAGGAGTTTGTATTCTCACAGTCTGGGGTGGAACTTGCCACTGAGCTATCAACTCTACCAGTGATAAGACTCCAAACTTCCTGAAGAAAGTAGATGCAAGTCCAAGTTGTTATCTGGTAGATCAGAGAGAGAGAAAAACAAAAGACTGGGCTAGTACCAACTGTCAACCTCCCCCTCCTTCTTAACACTCACACCCCTTGGAGGAGCCAGCAGGAGCACTCGGAGAATTGAACTTGCTTGTCTGTTGAATTGTCTGGATACATTACAAGTTATTTGTTTTAAACGCGAAGATCGAAGAAAGCTGTGGAGCTAGTTGTATAATTTAAATATCACGTTGACAAGATAACTCAGTGATCATTTCCTTGGCTGAATTAGTTTAACTTAACTTAGGGGTAAGTTGATCTAATCAAACATATTAGTCATATAGTCCCTGTAGACAGACCCTCAGTCAGCCAATAGTCAGTCATATAGTCCCTGTAGACAGACCCTCCCTCAATCAGCCAAATAGTCAGTCATATTTATATTATTAGTCCCTGTAGACCCTCACCTCAGTCAGTGGTGGGCACAGCGCTCCTATACCAGGAGAGCAGGAAAGTAGAGGAGGTATTACCTGTATGCCGTTGATGTGCCAAGCGAGGGCGGTTGGAGGGTTCGACTTGTGGGAGGTGCAGTTGCCTGACACGTAATCTCCAACAGAGTATGAAGACAGGATTCCTTCGATCAGCGGACCTTCCCGCGGCAGTGCTGCCAACAAGACAACAAGGACCCTTTCATGAAAACATGGACAATCAATGTTTGTCTATATCTAGTATTTTATATATACAGTACCACACAATCACACAGTGTATAGTTATAGCTTGAAATAAAATTTAACAAAATAGGTTTTCAGTAAATTTTCCTCCTAAAAACAAACACATCTTGTTATCACAATAAACACTCTTTAAATATACATTTTCAAACAAACTGTTCAAGTATTTCTAGCAAATTTCAAATGTTTAAAAATAATTTGTTTGTAAAAACTTATACAATTATTTTTAATTTTTAAAAATAAAAACGTATTCTTATTTAACATGAAAAACTATTTACAGATAATCATTTTGAACACAATCTTCAAAACCAGTTTATTTATAACATTTCAAATTATCTAGATATTGTCGTGAGTAAGCTACCCCCAAATTAATCCCTTTTTGAAAAATAAGCATACATTAATATTGGACATATAAAATATTCCTTCAATACCCATTTTGAACCAAATCGCTATTCATTTTTTAAATTATTATATTTTTTCAAAAAAATTAATGAGTAAGGAGGGCGTTCAATTATTACTTAAGCACCTTAGGAGAGTAGTTCTGTTTATTTTCGCTGACAAGGGGGAAGGAACAGTCAAAACAATGCTTACGTAAGGCAGAGAGAGACAGTCAACAATAGTGCAGTGGCCCCAAGTGGACACATAGTAATTACAAATGTCGAGACGTGGATTCAAAGACCTGGGTCACCAGTTTGAAGGTGACTTTGAGTTTTTTATATCATATTTCTACTCGATTAGTGCAATTCATTTTACAGCCGTGTTTATTGTTAGTTATTTCTCACCATTGGTTCACACCTCTACGTTAGTAACTACCAGCAATGAACGTAAGCAATACGTGGGCGGGTGTAAGGGGGCTGGTCGTTTAATTATATTGACCTACAAAGGGGCTTAGGGGGTCTAAAATGGCCAAAAATGTGCTTACGTAATAATTGAACTACCCCAATCTAACCTTAAACGAATCCCCCCTACCCCCAAAAACGAGAAGTGCACAGTTTTATCTGTAATATAAAACACTACACAGATGTACATTTTAAATACTTTTTTTTAGTAATTTTTAAAATATTTAGAATGAAAAATTTACTTATCAGTAAACTACCCTTAATTTGAGGGATAGTGTCAAAATAAAATAAAACCTTTAGAGCTATTGCCATATGACATCTGAATATCAAGAAAAAAAAATCCATCCACACTTTTCATCTCAGGGACAGACAGACAGACAGACAGAATTGTAAAATCCACTTTTTGGGTTCGGCCACACTTAAAACAAAGATAATAGTGAGATCGAAAATTTTTACGATTACAATACTATCTCTTTATATTAGAAAATAAAAATTGAGGAATTTAAAACTCCATTTCTGAACCGACTTATCAAATTAGCAAATGAATTATACACTAACGCAAATCTATAACATATACAACAGCCTCCCCCAACCATTGTTTCATCACAATGAAAGGGGACGCTCTAATTTGATCAATTTTTTTCTGGAAATATCTGGAATCGAACGCGATACTTTAAGTTCAGCATACAGTCACGGCAGCCAGTGAGCTAAGCGGTTGGTGGGTCTTAAAGCAAGGTGTAGGTTTGAACATGTCAGCTATGACATCATCTGGATGGAGGAATTGAATGTGTATCCTAAGGCCTTGCGTGCCACTTCCTCAGGCCTTGCTTGCCAATACTATTACCCCTGGAGGATTGTTGGTAAGAGCACGTGACTCTATGGGGGGATTATCTAGAGCAGGTAAAAGTTAGTTTCATAGACAATATCATATTTATATGCTACAAAGTTGAATCACTAAACCTATCTAAATATTTTACATGACTTTGAGAACATTCGACAGGAGTGAATTGCCTCAAAGAATAAACTAATATAATCACCTATTATAAACACATAGAACTTATCTAGTCTCCAACCTTGCCATATTAAATATGACATATCCACCATTGGCCGCACTCAGCATCAACACACCTAGAATCTTCAGCATTAACAGGAAGAGAGACTGTGACGTCATTCCCGGCCAAGTAGAGCAACAACAGGACAGATCATACTTCCCCTTTACCACGTGATTGCTCTTGTAAACCCCTTCCCCTCGTTTCCTCCTACCTCTTGTGTGACTGAGGCTGTATAAATAGCCGCTGAGTTGATTCTGAAGACACTCTTTGAGGTCCACTGCACCGGGAATCATCGTACTCGCTTTTTAGTCACATATAATTGTGTAAGAATTACATTTTTCTTTTCGGCGTAATATATTTATCTGTCTTTCGAAATTACTGTCGTGTCTTAAACTTGGCGACTATTAAATAATCCAATTTTAACGTCTAAAATTGAATCAATGTTACTTCCAAAGCTTGGTGATTTCAAGTCGCAACAATTGCTCCAACGGCACTGGAATTATATTGAATCTGGCCATAGATAATCATATCGATTAACATTATTGCGCACTTTAATTTACTTTGTGATAGTTTACCTATAAATAATTAATATCTCTTTGATGAGAATTTGAGCTTCACAAATTTTTATTACGTAAAATATAAATTACTTTTCATGGATATTATTAGGGATATAGAAATGTATTTTTCCGTGATCTTTTCTCAATAATTGTTCTTAGAGTATTCTAGGAGTATAATATATTTCTCGTGTTATGAATAATATGTATTGGGGCATCTTTTACTACTATTAATTTAGTCTGTCCATCTCCGACAGCCCAAGTCTAATGGGGAATCGTTCTGATCGCAAGTGATGTCTTGTTGTAAATTTAGCAAGAACGTGTCTAGGATGAATGTAAATTGTTCCATGTTGAAGTATTGTCTTGTCACACGTAATTCTGGTGTCTTAAGATCGACCTTTAACCCTTTGGGATAGCTTTTGTCTTGGTACAATTTAGTGCTTTAATTTTGTAAAATACTCATTGAGCCCGTATCTTAAAATATTCTATCTAGGAAATATATCAAGAACGTTTGTTAAACGAGTCATTATGTTAAATGGTTAGTAATCAGCTAGCTTACTGGTGAACTCTTGTTGCTGCATGTTGAATGGTTACATGGTTAGTACTCAGTAAATCCACGAATGGGCACAGTTTGACGGCCGTCAAACATCGACAAGCGAATATAAAAAATTAAAGAATTGATGTGGAGTATTGTTTATTAAAATTTGTAAACAGATATTTTATAACCAGAAACATATTTACTTAATTTTTATGCCATGCCAAAAATATGTCAAAATAAATACCCGTGAATATTCAGCACTTTTATGTAATCATATGAGAAAATTCCCAATTACTGTGCAATTTTCTCTTTGTTAATGATTAGCAATAAACATTATTTCGATACATATTGAGACTCACAGTTAGGAATGTGTCAAACATATTGTACTTTACTGAAAACTCTTGCCCGGTACCGAGATAAATATAATCTAACTTATAGTTTATATTGTCTTAGTAATGCAATATTTTAACCGGGTTGAAAGTTCGGAAATGAGATAGACACATAACTAGGTCCTAATTATAATGTTAGGATTATCTTATCATTAGTTTTAATAATAAACTATGGTAATAGCTCTATTATAATTGAGATAGTTTATTTATTGTTATTAAGAAATACAAACCATTTTAAGGATGTAGAGGGAAAAACACATCAAAATTTTAGTACAGCTAGCACAACCATAGTGGCACTATAATGTGAGCCCAACTCTGGTCATCCCTGCTACAGACGTAACAACAGTGAGATGTCAGTCACCCTGCTACAAACGTAACAACAGTGAGATGTCAGTCCCCCTGCTACAGACGTAACCACAGTGAGATGTCAGTCCCCCTGCTACAGACGTAACAACAGTGAGATGTTAGTCCCTACAGACGTAACAACAGTGAGATGTCAGTCCCCCTGCTACAGACGTAACAACAGTGAGATGTCAGTCCCCCTGCTACAGATGTAACAACAGTGAGATGTCAGTCCCCCTGCTACAGACGTAACAACAGTGAGATGTCAGTCCACGACATCAACAAGGTCCTTTTACGTCTCAGGCCGGTCCTTGAATAAAGTAATTACTTTAAACTTATGTTGAAAACAGCTTTAAAATATCTAAATAATAAACTATTTTACTCCCCACTTTTCAACCCCTGCCCCTGTTTGACGCAACCAGCCAAGCGGGGGAAGGTGCTTTAACACAATAACTTACATTTTGAGCGTGCTGTCCAGTCTGTCAACTAAATATGGACCCCGCGAACGAAACACGAAAAGTCTAAATGTGACCTTCTTGCCCCGAACAGAAAGGACGTCATAAAAACATGTCCAATAGGATTTCTCTTTCAGGATGAGGACGAAGGAAGGAGTGAGGGAGGCGAAAAGAGGATGATGTATATGTACAGCTAGAGGTCGAGAGGGGAATTGACAAATTACCGTGAAGTCGGTTGTCCCGCAATGTCCTATTGTCGCCGAGGGAAGATATTTGAGCCGGATAAACGGGACTCCCCTCCCTCTTGCCCCCTTCACAACGATTCCGGGCCATCTTTGGTCCTCTTCCGACCAACCGTGGTCTGTCTGTCTGCCTATCGAAACAATGGACAGAACAGGGGCTTATCTGACCCACCAGAGGGGGAAGTGGGAGGTGGTTCTAGGTCAGAGCAGTTACTCTTTGTACAGATTAATGAATCAGTAGCTCCGATGTGAACCCACGACCCCGGAACTATTAAAGAGGGCCTTCTCCCTGGTAAGAAATCAGTTTCCTAGTTTCAGTTTCAGTGTTTCAGTTTGTAAATGAACCATTTTTCTGATTAATGATAGTTCTCTCCATTGGACCATGGCATGGACCGGACAGGGGATATTTACTGATTTACTGCCCCGAGGGTTAATGGGGGGGGGGAGAGAGGTTACTCCTTAGTCCGGTCCCCACGCAAGGTTTTATACAACGTTTCGCCTGCGCAGTTCAAGACGTTGCGTCTGGACCGAGAAACTGCGCAGTTATACGAGCTCTCCTTTCTGTATTCTCTTCACATGTTGCCTGTACAGACTTGTTGGTACCTGTGAACTCTCCTTTCTGTCTTCTCTTCACATGTTGCCTGTACAGACTTGTCGGTACTTGTGAACTCTCCTTTCTGTCTTCTCTTCACATGTTGCCTGTACAGACTTGTCTGTGCTTGTGAACTCTCCTTTCTGTCTTCTCTTCACATGTTGCCTGTACAGACTTGTTGGTACTTGTGAACTCTCCTCTCTGTCTTCTCTTCACATATTGCCTGTACAGACTTGTTGGTACTTGTGAACTCTCCTTTCTGTCTTCTCTTCACATATTGCCTGTACAGACTTGTTGGTACTTGTGAACTCTCCTCTCTGTCTTCTCTTCACATGTTGCCTGTACAGACTTGTCGGTGCTTGTGAACTCTCCTTTCTGTCTTCTCTTCACATATTGCCTGTACAGACTTGTTGGTACTTGTGAACTCTCCTTTCTGTCTTCTCTTCACATATTGCCTGTACAGACTTGTTGGTACTTGTGAACTCTCCTTTCTGTCTTCTCTTCACATATTGCCTGTACAGACTTGTTGGTACTTGTGAACTCTCCTTTCTGTCTTCTCTTCACATATTGCCTGTACAGACTTGTTGGTACTTGTGAACTCTCCTTTCTGTCTTCTCTTCACATATTGCCTGTACAGACTTGTTGGTACTTGTGAACTCTCCTTTCTGTCTTCTCTTCACATATTGCCTGTACAGACTTGTTGGTACTTGTGAACTCTCCTTTCTGTCTTCTCTTCACATATTGCCTGTACAGACTTGTTGGTACTTGTGAACTCTCCTTTCTGTCTTCTCTTCACATATTGCCTGTACAGACTTGTTGGTACTTGTGAACTCTCCTTTCTGTCTTCTCTTCACATATTGCCTGTACAGACTTGTTGGTACTTGTGAACTCTCCTTTCTGTCTTCTCTTCACATATTGCCTGTACAGACTTGTTGGTACTTGTGAACTCTCCTTTCTGTCTTCTCTTCACATATTGCCTGTACAGACTTGTTGGTACTTGTGAACTCTCCTTTCTGTCTTCTCTTCACATATTGCCTGTACAGACTTGTTGGTACTTGTGAACTCTCCTTTCTGTCTTCTCTTCACATATTGCCTGTACAGACTTGTTGGTACTTGTGAACTCTCCTTTCTGTCTTCTCTTCACATATTGCCTGTACAGACTTGTTGGTACTTGTGAACTCTCCTTTCTGTCTTCTCTTCACATATTGCCTGTACAGACTTGTTGGTACTTGTGAACTCTCCTTTCTGTCTTCTCTTCACATATTGCCTGTACAGACTTGTTGGTACTTGTGAACTCTCCTCTCTGTCTTCTCTTCACATGTTGCCTGTACAGACTTGTCGGTGCAGGAACAATGATCACGTGACCCATGAGTTTGTGTTTATTCGGTAGCCAATTCCTGGCCGCACGAACGTTTAATTTGCTTCTTTTGGCAAGAAAAATGACAAAAGACAACAAGAAAAGCACTTGATGGATTCCACGAAGCTGAGTAGTAAACGCTGTCCTGTGAAGTCACCGTTCAACTACAACGTTTCTTACACAGTTTCACCTGGGTAGTAACTGAGTATAAACACGTGTGTAAGGGGAGCATGACATTGGCTACTACTGGACACTAGGAACTTGCTGACCGTCCCTTGTCCCAGTCCTCTCCTCTCTCCTCCACCCTTCTCCCTTCATCCCTCTGTCCCTTGGTCTCCCCCCACCTCCATATCCAACATTCTCCATTCTTCTCACATGGCCATACCACCTCTATCCTGTCCTGTCCTGGCTCTTCCTTTAATTTACTTGTTCACTTTATAAACTGCTGGTAGTTACTAACGTAGAGGTGTGAACCAGTGTTGAGAAATAACTAACAATAAACACGGCTGTAAAATGAATCGCACTAATCGAGTAGAAAAATTAAATAAAAAACTATAAGCCACCTTCAAACTGGTGACCCAGGTCCTGGGCCGTAGCTCCTTACAAGAGTGACGTCATCAACAAACCATATGTGTGTGTGTGTGTGTCTGATATGTGGATATATCAGGAACACATGGAGCTACCCTGGTGACGTCTATAGGAAAACCTTTCTGAAAGAACGGATCCAATATTCGCCAAGGACTTTGAGCTTTTGAGAAAGAAACAGAGAAAATTAGATAGAGTAGGAGAAATAGAGAGAGAAACAATATATACTTCTTCTATAAGCCGGTAATAGCAATGTAGAGAGAATAGTTAGGTAGCGCCATTTGGAAGAATTTGGTGATGTCAGTGCTTACGTCAGCCACGACACAGCAGTTAGTAGTGTCTCGTGCGGTCCATGTGTTTAGGATGGTCCTTTCATTTATCTGTATAATGATTTATTTGTGTTTGCCTGGTAGTGGTTTTTTCGTGTATATTTAGTTACTTTATTATGTTTACCACTCGAGTATCTGTTTAAATAAGATACTTTAAAACACAGCAGTGATGTTCTAATTAATGATTTAGACATTTTATTTACCACATTTATTTGATAGTAGTAACTATAATACTAAATATGTATGCTAAATGTAAGTAGCTGTATTGTTCTTCTCAAGCTATTTATTATTTTATAATAGTTTTTCTTTTATGTGCTATAATATATAGCATATAGGACTTGAGGCCATTTCTCCCTCGTTAGAAGTCATTGTTGAACAATCAGACTTTTAGACTTTTTGCTCGTTTATTTGCGTACGTTCTTCAATTTTAATTACAGGTGTTTCTAAACAGACATAACAAAATGCCAAGCTGTGGTGTTGCACTCTGTGTAAATAATCAAAGAGACTGTAATAATAGATTTTACTCCTTTCCTAAGGATCCAGAAATTTGCCGTACACGGGAGCTCAAATGTAAACGGAGAGACACAATTAATACAAATTTTGCTCGATGTTCCATGTTCCAATCATTTTGCCTAAAGTGAAGTTGATATTTGTGGTGCTAACTAAAATGTCAAGAACTTCAAAACACAATTGAATGTTGCCAACATTTAAGTAATTTTGAACATATTTTAAGAGGTTTAGTGTAATTTTTTTTTTTTCATTTATTGATGTGGATTTTAAATATGTATTGAATTAATATGTTTATGTTTCCAAGCGTAATATTATGACTTCTAACAATAGTTATTTATAAAGGAGTTAATCTGTCTTCCTTAAAGCTTTGTGAATGTTTGGCTGTATTCTCACGTGTTATTTTCAGTGATTCACTGACAATTAATGCAAAATGAACGTCAGAACACTCATTTCATTAGACTGAATTATTATTTAACGCTTTCATTAAAAGAGAAAAGGAGTTCTACTTTTCTTCATTGTTAATTATCAAACTATCGAAAAATGAAAACAAAATGAACCATGTGAACACGTACAAGAATTAATGAATTCATTTTTATTTAAATTCAAAGATTTATTTAGATATTTACAGACATTGTGTTGTCATTAGATTTATTAAAAATTGTTTTTAAGTGGCGAGACGAACAAACCGACCCATTTTTGGACTGTTACAGACAATTTGAATGTTTGTGTGAATATAAGTAGTGATTTATATTGAATAAAACAGCCCGTGGCGCCATTTTAATAAATGAAACGGTAGTTGACCATTCTAAACAAGATCATTATGATAAATGAGACGTGTGAAGCACTGGCTAGTGTGCTGAGTGACGTCACACGCTCAGCCAATCGGATGTCTTCCTCCAACTGGCGCTACACTCTATTCTCTTCTCATTGGTTGATAGTAATATGAAAAGCGTGGCGGTGTGTATGCTGTGAAGGGAGGGAAGGAGGGATGTGGCCTAAGGGTCCTTAGAGGGTCTCGCACCCTTCAAGAGACGTTCAAGAAGAGCAATATAGAGGGGTGGAAGGGGGGGGATGAACTGTTGCTTGCAAGGAAATGACTGAGTGCGGGGATTTCCACGGCGAGGAAATTAACGCGACATCCGCCGCTAACAGGCTAATTAATGTTTTATGAACTCTTCCACCCCTACTCTTCCACACCCCCCCCCNCCCATTTTACTTATAACACCACCACTCCCACTCTCAGCGCTCCTGGGGGGTATTCATGACGACTTGTCAGAAGTATTGTCTTTATGTAAAGTTAGAGAGAGGGTTAGTTATTCGAATATGAGCCATGGAACCAACCCAATCATGTCTTTATATGCTCTAGCGGCTGTGCTAGGAACTAATATCACATCGGTTTCAAAACAAGGTGTTAATAAATGTTATTGTGAGGTATTTACAAACAATCGTTGGATCATTTGCCCGTTTTTACCAAAGTTTGGACTGGGCCCTTAAAAAGGCACGCTCAGGGAGGATGGTCCAGTTTCCCAGTCACAGCTTCTTTGTGTGTTTGTTTGTTTGTTTGTATATTTATTTATCATTTATTATCTTAAAAACGTGGTAACCTAATTTGTAAGTTAACCGCACAGGTGGGCACGTGGTATAAGTGTCAAGCTCATTCATTCAGGTTTACCAATTACTGTGAGATCGAAGTTCAAAACCAGCTAGGTATACTGAGGATAGTTTTTGCTAAATGATCTTCCACTCTACCTTCGTACAAATGAAGGTACATTTCATCTATTAATTTACGTCCTCATCCCGAAAGGATGAGTGTAATTAATATGTGGGAAGAATCCAATACATAAATATGACATTTTCTTCCTTTCTTTCCCTAGGTGGGCTTTCTTAATCAAATTTACTCTTTGTAGTTTATTTTTCCTTTTTCTTTAGTTTTATAAATTTCTTTTATTAATTAATTATTCCAATTTTGAAATTCTAAGCTTATTTAACTATTTTACTATGGTTTATTTTCGTGCTTGCCAAATTTCAGTTTTTCACCTCATCTAAATAATTCTAACTATAGGCTCCCCAATTCCCAAAACCTCATTTTGAAATTTCCAGTCTTTAGATTTTTCTAGTTGTATGGGAAAATCCCGCTACCTTCCTGCTAAGAAACATTTCAAGTTTCAGGGCCCAGGGGTTTCTCCCATACCACTGATGTACAACTAGTAGTAAGAGATATTAGCCCCGTACCACTGATGTACAACTAGTAGTAAGAGATATTATCTCCATACCACTGATGTACAACTAGTAGTAAGAGATATTATCCCCGTACCACTGATGTACAACTAGTAGTAAGAGATATTATCCCCGTACCACTGATGTACAACTAGTAGTAAGAGATATATTATCCCCGTACCACTGATGTGCAGCTAGTAGTAAGAGATATTAGCCCCATAGCACTGATGTACAGCTAGTAGTAAGAGAGAATTAGCCCCGTACCACTGATGTACAGCTAGTAGTAAGAGATATTAGCCCCGTACCACTGATGTACAGCTAGTAGTAAGAGATATTAGCCCCGTACCACTGATGTACAGCTAGTAGTAAGAGATATATTATCCCCGTACCACTGATGTACAGCTAGTAGTAAGAGATATATTATCCCCGTACCACTGATGTACAGCTAGTAGTAAGATAGATATTATCCCCGTACCACTGATATACAGCTAGTAGTAAGATATATATTATCCCCGTACCACTGATGTACAGCTAGTAGTAAGAGATATTAGCCCCGTACCACTGATGTACAGCTAGTAGTAAGAGATATATTATCCCCGTACCACTGATGTACAGCTAGTAGTAAGAGATATATTATCCCCGTACCACTGATGTACAGCTAGTAGTAAGATAGATATTATCCCCGTACCACTGATGTACAGCTAGTAGTAAGATATATATTATCCCCGTACCACTGATGTACAACTAGTAGTAAGAGATATTAGCCCCGTAACACTGATGTACAGCTAGTAGTAAGATAGATATTATCCCCGTACCACTGATGTACAGCTACAAGATAGATATTATCCCGTACCACTGATGTACAGCTACAAGATATATATTAGCCCCGTACCACTGATGTACAGCTAGTAGTAAGATAGATATTATCCCCGTACCACTGATGTACAGCTAGTAGTAAGAGATATATTATCCCCGTACCACTGATGTACAGCTAGTAGTAAGATAGATATTATCCCCGTACCACTGATGTACAGCTAGTAGTAAGATATATATTATCCCCGTACCACTGATGTACAGCTAGTAGTAAGAGATATTAGCCCCGTACCACTGATGTACAGCTAGTAGTAAGAGATATATTATCCCCGTACCACTGATGTACAGCTAGTAGTAAGAGATATATTATCCCCGTACCACTGATGTACAGCTAGTAGTAAGATAGATATTATCCCCGTACCACTGATGTACAGCTAGTAGTAAGATATATATTATCCCCGTACCACTGATGTACAGCTAGTAGTAAGAGATATTAGCCCCGTACCACTGATGTACAGCTAGTAGTAAGAGATATATTATCCCCGTACCACTGATGTACAGCTAGTAGTAAGAGATATATTATCCCCGTACCACTGATGTACAGCTAGTAGTAAGATAGATATTATCCCCGTACCACTGATGTACAGCTAGTAGTAAGATATATATTATCCCCGTACCACTGATGTACAGCTAGTAGTAAGAGATATTAGCCCCGTACCACTGATGTACAGCTAGTAGTAAGAGATATATTATCCCCGTACCACTGATGTACAGCTAGTAGTAAGAGATATATTATCCCCGTACCACTGATGTACAGCTAGTAGTAAGATAGATATTATCCCCGTACCACTGATGTACAGCTAGTAGTAAGATATATATTATCCCCGTACCACTGATGTACAGCTAGTAGTAAGAGATATTAGCCCCGTACCACTGATGTACAGCTAGTAGTAAGAGATATATTATCCCCGTACCACTGATGTACAGCTAGTAGTAAGAGATATATTATCCCCGTACCACTGATGTACAGCTAGTAGTAAGATAGATATTATCCCCGTACCACTGATGTACAGCTAGTAGTAAGATATATATTATCCCCGTACCACTGATGTACAGCTAGTAGTAAGAGATATTAGCCCCGTACCACTGATGTACAGCTAGTAGTAAGAGATATATTATCCCCGTACCACTGATGTACAGCTAGTAGTAAGAGATATATTATCCCCGTACCACTGATGTACAGCTAGTAGTAAGATAGATATTATCCCCGTACCACTGATGTACAGCTAGTAGTAAGATATATATTATCCCCGTACCACTGATGTACAACTAGTAGTAAGAGATATTAGCCCCGTAACACTGATGTACAGCTAGTAGTAAGATAGATATTATCCCCGTACCACTGATGTACAGCTACAAGAGAGATATTATCCCCGTACCACTGATGTACAGCAAGTAGTAAAAGAGATATTAGCCCCGTACCACTGATGTACAGCTAGTAGTAAGATAGATATTAGCCCGTACCACTGATGTACAGCTACAAGATATATATTAGCCCCGTACCACTGATGTACAGCTAGTAGTAAGATAGATATTATCCCCGTACCACTGATGTACAGCTAGTAGTAAGATATATATTAGCCCTGTACTACTGATGTACAGCTAGTAGTAAGAGATATATTAGCCCCGTACCACTGATGTACAGCTACAAGATATATATTAGCCCCGTACCACTGATGTACAGCTACAAGATAGATGTGCCACATAACCCCCAACTACTCCTTCAAGGAACAGGAATGATAAAAACAGCAGCAACCCACGGCCTGGCCTGCTCTTGTGCTTTCTTTCTGCGCTGATGAACTCGGGACATTAATTCTACCCTGTCAGTCCGTCGAGGGGGGTGGGCGAGTTAATGGGGTGTAATCTGAGTGCTAAGGGTGCAAGCTCCTAGAGAGCACTGCTGACACGTAAGGAGCTGAGACTCGAAGCTAGGACCGAGGCAAACATGAGTGCAAGGAGGTGCTAGAGATGAGTGATGAGGCACGTCTGGAGGATAGAGCGAGAGAGAGAGGAGTTCAAACAGGCCATGTTGCGACAAGGCTACCAACTTGACAGTGGACCAACTATCCTGGTTAGATGCCCCCGACGAGAGAAGCCTGGTAACTTTCTCTCCAGAGTAGAATTCTAATCCCCCTCCCTCCCTCCAATCCTTATATCGTTTCTACCCGATCCATTATTTGGTCAGCTCCACACACTCTGGCTTTAGATTCCAATTGGACGAGAGAAGATTCAATATAGAATATAGGATATGGTCCACAGGAACTGCACCAGTCTCTCCATATCACAGTTTCACTCACAGGAACTGTACTGGCCTCTCCACGTCATAGTCTCATTCACAAGAACTGCACCAGTTTCTCCATGTCACAGTTTCATTCACAGGAACTGTACTGGCCTCTCCACGGCACAGTCTCATTCACAGGAACTGCACCAGTTTCTCCATGTCACAGTTTCATTCACAGGAACTGCATCAATCTCTCCGTGTCAAAGTATCATTCACAGGAACTGCACCAGTCTCTCCATGTCACAGTTTCATTCACAGGTACTGCACCAGTCTCTCCATGTCACAGTTTCATTCACAGGTACTGCACCAGTCTCTCCATGTCACAGTTTCATTCACAGGAACTGCACCAGTCTCTCCATGTCACAGTTTCATTCACAGGAACTGCACCAGTCTCTCCATGTCACAGTTTCATTCACAGGTACTGCACCAGTTTCTCCATGTCACAGTTTCATTCACAGGAACTGTACTGGCCTCTCCACGGCACAGTCTCATTCACAGGAACTGCACCAGTTTCTCCATGTCACAGTTTCATTCACAGGAACTGCACCAATCTCTCCGTGTCAAAGTATCATTCACAGGAACTGCACCAGTCTCTCCATGTCACAGTTTCATTCACAGGTACTGCACCAGTCTCTCCATGTCACAGTTTCATTCACAGGTACTGCACCAGTTTCTCCATGACACAATCTCATTTACAGGAACTGCACCAGTTTATCCGAGTCAGTCTCATTCACAGGAACTGCACCAGTTTATCCATGTCATAGTCTCATTCACAGGAACTGCATCAATCTATCCGTGTCAAAGTCGCATTCACAGGAACTGCACGAGTTTCTCCATGTCACAGTCTCATTCACAAGAACTGCACCAGTTTCTCCATGTCACAGTTTCATTCACAGGAACTGTACTGGCCTCTCCACGTCACAGTCTCATTCACAGGAACTGCACCAGTCTCTCCATGACACAGTCTCGTGGTTAGGGAGATGAACTGACACCTGGAGGTCCTTGGTTCCTCACCACCTGCAGGTGTTCACACGATACCACCATTTGTTCGGGTCATTTACTAATTACTTTCATCTGGTAGCGATAAATATAGGCCTACTAAGATTTAGAGAAAATGTTCTTGCATTTGCGTGAAGAGTTAAAAAAATTAAGGAACACCACCCTCAATGCATCCAGCCGGGATTAAAGTCCCAATCTTCCTGTCACCAGCAAATCTGACCAGATGAGACTGACGCCTTTGTCCACACGCCCCCAGGTGTGTACAAGCTACTCCTGATATTATGGGTGTGAGGCTAAGTTTGAACCCAGGTCGGCTGTAGTGACAGAATTTCCCAATCTCCCTCCAAAGAATAGTGGGTATATTTTCTCCGTATTCAACCCTCCTCATTCCTGGCTCAAGAGTATAAGTATGTGGACAACTGAGGATGGTGTGCACAACCAATGTCAGGAGGTCCCTGTCCTCAATGACCCGTGGTCTGGGCTTTGTTACTAAAATAGCGCGCACATAATCTTTCAACCGATCCTCGTCAAAAGGGAGGGGGGATGATATATGACGTAATTTCTAGTGATACGACTTAATCCCGCCCTCCTTACACAGAACTTAGCATGGCAAGCAAGTACATTTATAATTTATATTTATCACCCGGAAGGTAAGCTTCTTTCTTACTTTTTATTTTTGTAAATCCTCAACAGCAATATTGCAAGGTGATGTGTTAATCCAGATTATCCCAGTTTAATATAACCGGTCGTTCCGTAACGGGAGAAAAGGTCGGCCTTCTTTTGTTTGCCAGGAGCATTTGACGTTGCCGTAATGGCTGGGCTCGTGCTAGCGTAATGTTATAGTGTCATGTTAAGAGAAGATTAATCTAATGATGGAGATATTTACCTCTTGTCTAACAGTTGACGTGGAGCTGTAGGGTGGATCGATAATCACAAACATTTCCTGGTACATTTACATTGCAATTAGAAACATATCCAGTCTACAACAGATCCCAATTAGAGACACATTCAGCCACCAAGCGCTCTAGTCGATAAATCCCCCGACCATTTTCATGTTTTCTGAACCCAAACAAACCTAAACGCACAAAGACTGCTTTTTTGCTTTTTATTTGACCTTTTTGAGAAAGTATTGTCACCTTGAAAAATTTCATTCTGAGTTTATAATTGATTTTGGCGTTTTATGTGCACCCAAATTTAAAAAAAATTGTCTCGTACAATTCCGTTTGTCTGTCTGTCTACATGTCTGTCTGTCTGTCTGTCTGTCTGTTGCTCTCGTAGCGAGTGACGTGTGTGGAGCGTTGCTCCGTAAAGTTGTGTGCTGTGAACTTTGTGTTTAGTTAAACTCAAGGATGTTTTGAGTTTTCCTAATTAATAGTGTATTTGTTGTGTTGTGTTGGTGGAGGTATATCAAGTGTGCCGGGTTCGGATCCTGGATTACATGGAATGTCGTCGAACAGGCCGGACCGCAACTGGCGATTGTTTTGGACACCATCGTTCCCGGTAAAGTGTTGGGTAATTATTTGGTCAGTGTGGGTAATGTTGTGGCACCACATAATGTTCGTTGTGCGTCCAACATAAGTGGTGGATGGCTGTGTTTGTTCATGGCGGATGGAGAGAGTGTTAATACAATATTGGGGGTGTATCCGTAGACAATATTTTTGTTCCAATTAGTAGATCTGCTTTGTCGTCCTCTTAAGTAGTGCTTTCCAATGTTACACAAGACATTACAAATAACGAACTTGTCTACATATGGTAAAATTACGAGTCAGATGAGGGAAACTAAAACAAGCTCCAGATTGCCACACTTTTCTCGTGTCTACTCGTTTAGACGTATTGTTTACATTGTCCCTAACAGGGGAGACTCTCTTCCTCTGTATATTAATTTGACAATAGATAATATTATGCTATGGCGAGTACTAAGGGACTGTACACAAGATGTGTCAGACACAAGGAACTGTACACAAGATGCGTCGGCCTCAAGGAACTGTACACAAGATGTGTCAGACACAAGGAACTGTACACAGGATGTGTCGGCCGCCGAGCGGTCAAGTGAGCCCGGAGAAACACTACCTTTAGTGATGTTGTCGCTGCCACTAGCAAAATGATGCGGTTGACTGAAGCCAGGGGCAGCGCTGACCCCGTTCAGTCAGATGATATACCATTTGTTGATTATGTACCCACTATTAGTATACTTACTGTTTCTAAACATCGCCCTCAGTCACTTTCTGAGTTACAACAACAGAAAAGTGAGCTAACAGACAGTTCTATAGTCTTTGAGAGAGTGGAAACTGATAGTGGACTACAGTGTGGTCGAAACTCACCCGATACATTAAGTGAATCTCACATGGAGGATAGTATCAGCTATATTGGCGGGAAAAGGTCAATTAATGTCCTTGAGGATTCATCGGATGTCAGTGAGGAAGATGAAAAGCGTCAAGCGCTAGAACACAATGATGATTCTGATGATCATTGGTCAGTTGTGTCAACATTTTCTTTTAGTTCACAGGCAGAAAAATTAAAAGTCAAAGATGCTTCAAGTATTGATGAATTAATCCGGAGACTTAATTTTAAAGACAAACAATATCCTTTGGATAAAGAAACGTTTCCAAGTTTTTGAAAAAAATTTAGGGGTTTTAAAAACGCACCTGCAGTGGTGTGTGAATTCACAACAAAATATAAGGACCTAGCAGAAATGTTGCAGGATTCATTGTCCTGTGTCCGAAGACACAATTTAAGGTGACAATTGTGTGCGTTTGATAAAGTCACTGCAAGAAGGAGGCTATTAAGTTTAAATATATTTAATGATTAATTTATAACAGCACAATTTGTTTCTACCTTTATTTTTGATAATTTATGCTCTAACTCTTGATCCACGGGGTCCAAACAGTTATGACAATCCGTACATGCCTTCTTTGTACTCAACACGGGTAAGAGCAGATATTCTGTGTGTTCAGGAAACTTACTTGAGCGCACCACCCATGTCATATACCTTGGCAGATTTTACCTTTTTTATCGCCCCGTCAATTCAAGCTAGATCTGGGGTACTAATTGCAATCAGATCAACAGGTTATGAGACACACTGTATTAAAACCAGGATATGCACATGTTGTAGTATTAAGAATGTTTTGTGAAATGTATAATTTTGTTAAGTATATATACCTCAAGATAATACTCATGCCATCTTTGTGGTCGGAGTTTTGACACGATACTTACAGCGCCTTGGAGTCTTAGAGAGTGTGTTTCTGGCCGGTGCATGAGTGGAACGTAACAATTCTACCAGAAGAAAGAATTAATTGTACTGAGACCAGACTAGCACCTAGACAGGCCCTTCAACGCCTAGTTTCACTTAATAAAGTGTGTAATGCATGGCAAAACGCTCATCCTGATGAAAGAGGTTTCACATATACGGGTGTTTATAAAAATTGTCCTCGCTCACGGTTAGATCGCATTTATGTAAACCCTAGCTTGAATTATTTTACCATACAACCAAAAATAGTTCCATCCTTTTCTGACCACTCTGGTTGTATTTTTTTGCTTCAAGTAAATGCAAAAAAGCGTAAACAGACGTACTGGAGGCTCAGTACACAATTGTTAGAGGATGAACATTACAAATTAATTATCAGTAATATTGCCAGTTTTTATTCAGAACATATGTACAATAGTAAAAACCCATTGTTGTGGTGGGACGAGTTTAACAGAAGTACGTGAAGTTTCTATGATTCTCTGTGGACAAATTCAAAATTGTTTACGCTGAAATAAGTGAATTGTAAATTATGTCCCAACAAATTCAATCCAAGGGTATTTTGACGTCAAATGAAAATGACTTTGTTCGTCTTGGTGAAGCAGATATTAGAAAACTGTACAGGTGTAGCGTTTATAAAAGCTACAACGTTTAAATAACGCTAGACACAAGATTAACCCAAGCAATAACCCACTACAACCATAGAAGTGACCGAAGATACTCACCGGTGCCCCATTCTCTATTGTGTACGCCGCGTTCTCTCTCTCTCTCTCTCTGAGCAACGACCAACTATCGCACACTTGGGGGTCAAACTGAAGGCACTAGACCTGAAGGCACATTGACCGGACTTTTGCAAAGGATGTCGGGAATAGTGATGATGTGTGACGTCATTGGTGCTACAGTGCTGCGCGTGCCATAAGCTTCTAGAAAGGCCTAGGTGTTCTGGCCACATATGTTCCGTGTCCTGTTACCCTCCCCTCTTGTTTATTGTCTTTCGATCCCTTATGTGNCACTCTTGGTGGGATAATCATCCGAGGCGCATCTTGGTGCCACATATAAATGTAAGATTCAAATTTATTATTCGGTCATTATACTTCAAAATTCCTTTTCGGCTTTATCATGGATTAACTATAGCACTTTAATATTATTTTTTTTATCGAAGATTCACTCGTTTATTTTGGGGAAATATTTAAGAAAAATTTAACAGATTTAAAATATTTAAAAGGAAATCTTTACTTGTTGTAATTATGGAGTTTTTTGAGGTTTAACAAAAATTTAAGAAATTTAACATTTAATATTCTTGGCGTATACAAATTGTTGTAATTATTAAGTTGAACATATATTTAAAATATTTAAAAGAGAATCATTACTTGTTGTCATTATGGAGTTCTTGAGCTTGAACAAACATTTATGAGATTTAAAAGTTAATGTTTTGGCGAGTACTAATTGTTGTAATTATGAAGTTGAACATATATTTAAAAATTTAAAGGAGAATCTTTACTTGTTGTCATTATGGAGTTCTCGAGCTTGAACAAACATTTAATAGATTTAAAAGTTAATGTTTTTGGCGAGTACTAATTGTTATAATTATGAAGTTGAACATATATTTAAAATATTTAAAGGGAAATCTTTACTTGTTGTAATTATGGAGTTTTTGAAATTTAACAAATATTTAAGAGATTTAACATTTAATATTCTTGGCATATTCAAAGTGTTGTAATTATGATGTTTTGTAAGTTGAACAAATTTTCTATCGTCTTGATATGATACAAAATAAGGGGTTTATTTTTGTAAGTCGATTAGACAAAGTAAAATATTGTTTTTTTTTTAAAAGAAACCCTTGAATATTGTCAAGACTGAATTAAGGTTGGGTAAAGAAAGGCCCAGAATATGTTCTACCAAAATTTACATATATATCTACTTGTTATTGATGAATAAATCTATTTATATCCCATTATCACACAATGTTTTTGTCTACTATATTAAGGTTCTACCCAAATTTCATGTCTCCTGGAGAGTACCTTATTTCCGGTTAAGCTTTGGCTGAGTGGGTTGGTGATACCATGATTGCATATATTATCTCGCAATATATGTTTTTTGGACGTCCTTTCGGCTCCTCTGCAAATATCTTATCCTTATTATTTTATGTATGTCTATTGTATGCCTGCTTTAGTCCTGAACGAGGAAAAGAGGTTACACAATCATATGGCCATTGACATTGTATCTGTTGAACGTCCCCGATATATGGATATACAGTCCTATGAGTTTCTTACACCATTTAAACAACGTCCTGCTCACCTTTCTTTAGCATCTCTGAATATAAATGGACATGTCTGACCCAAGTGAAATTAGTAATTATACTTGTGAACATTTTAAGAAACATTTTTCTTCGCGCCTAGTAACAAGTGTTGAAGTTCCAGAACTGTATAATGGTCTTCACTCCTTATCTAAATATCAAAAGTATTTGTGTGGCTCTGACATTTCTTTAGAGAAGTTAATTGGAGACCAATTTTTTTACTTAATTTTGTCTATAAAATAGTGTCTCGTACCATGGATTCTAGGATTCAAGCTGTTCTCCCTGATGTGATTCATTATTCCAAGACGTTTTGCATCCCACAACGGTCCATATATGAAAATTAGCATCCTATACGAGATGTTACTCACAGTTCCAATACCTAAAATACCCCCTTTGTTGTACTTTCTCTGGATCAGAAAAGTGCTTATGACTCTATTGAACACATCCACATGTTTTCTACGCTGTCCAAATTCGGGTTCGGAACAGTATATATCGTATGTTCTTACCTTATATCCAAGGTCACAATGTTTGTTACGAATTGGAGATGTATTAACGGCACCGATTTCAGTGTTACGTGGAGTGCGGCAATGGGACTCACTTTCCGGCCCATTGTTCACTATTTGTATAGAACCTTTCTTACATATGTGCAGGCAGACTTTGTCAAATTATGGTTTTATATTACCATCTTTTAGTGAAGCGCTAGTTGTCTCTGCGTCTGCAGATGATGTGACACTTTTCATTACTCATGATGGGGGGTTCAAGGAGATTTCTACAGCATTTATGAGATATAGTTGTAAGTCCGGGCAAGACTACATCTCTCTGGGTTGTAAACTGGAGAAATAGAACGAATGCACCCAACAATTATCAGTGGTATTCTGAGGAACAACAATATCTGGGTATTTACATTGGGAACATTGAATATTAGGTTAACCAAAACTGGGTCGCGGCGGAAAGTAAGTTTCGTCGTGGTTTGATGAAGTGGACTCGTTGGCTGTACATAACCTCGTATGGAGGCAAAAGATTATTAATAAATCAATCCTCTGGATCTAAGTTTACACATTTGCTTACAGTACTCCAACCACCGGCGAAATTCATTTGTGATATTAATAGGTTGTATATCGATATGTTTTGGAATGGTAATCATTGGTTAAAGTCACATCACGTATTTGCTGATATACTATTTGGGGGAGCTGGAGTCACCCACCTTCCTAGTAGAGTCATGTCTTTTCGACTCATATATCTAGAAAAAAGGCTGAGGCAAAACCGGAATTTGTTATCTTACAAACATCACCTTGAAGGTTTAAATATTACTTCACGTGGTGCTCTGTCGGGGTTTTACAGCTCAGTCCGCAGTGACTGGCAAATGTTTGGTGTTCGGAAAGTTACCTGTTCGCACCAAGTCCAGGTTAATACAAACGTTACTAATTATTCCTACTTGAGTGGTCTTCTTGGGAAATATGTTGAATTTCCTCAACCTAAAATGTATGTGGAGTCCACATGGAAGAGTGTCCTGTGCCCGAGGTGTAATGTTCCAGGTACTACTATGCATATGGTTTTACAATGTACTCGTGCCGAAACTGTTTGGTTGTTTGTCATGAGTTTAGTAAGAAGATTGCTGAGCAAAACTTTTGTAGATGAGGGTATTTTAATTCATGGTGATCAATCAAGTGAATCTGATATAGCAGGAAAGTTGGTAAATTTTCTCGTTACATCGGCAAAATCAACAATATACAGGACATTACTATTTAAAGACGGAGCAGTAAGTACCTGATTAACATAATTTCTTCTGTGTAAGGTTGAAATACCGATTAAAATCTGAATTTTTGAAATATAAAATTAAGGGAAAGTGGACTGAATATATTTATTTCTGGACATACAGAAACATTTTGTGCAAGTAACTGGAGGAAATTTGATTGTTAATTTTTAGAGAAATATATTTTACTTATGTTGATAATTTGTATTCAAACTTAATTACTGATTGTAATGTACATCATGGCATAGGTTTTAATTTGACAATTTAGTGTGTTGTTATATTAACTACAGATCATTAAAGAAAGAAAGAAAGAAAAGTCTGTCCACCTGTCTGTCTGCCTGTATGTCCCCTGTCTATCTGTCTGTCCCTTCCTTGGCTTTGACAGAATTCTATGATGAGCTTCATCCAAACTTCATATTGAGATTTGATAAGGTCAAGGTCATACCTCAAGGACAAATTGTGAATTTGATTCCAACTTTAAATCTATGGGCTCATTTTTTGAATTAGACTTTTTTTTGTATGTATGTATGTATATCTGTCCAGAGAATTTTTAGTACTTTTCAAGCTGAAATTTGGTAAAATTGAATAGGAAATAACCAAAGAAGTATGGAAAACTTTGAAAGTTGAAAATTGATGAAAAATAGAAAGAAAAAAAACACGTGATGTAGTTCCTCATTAAAGCTCGTCGACATGTTAATTGCACTTTAAAAGAAGAAAGACTAAAATAGAACTTCCATTATAAATGGATAGTTATGGCAGTTTAATGTCAGCAGCTTTTTGTATTACTAAGAGACTTTGTAGGTTTAATCGTCAGCAGTTTTTTCTATATTACTAAACGATATTGATGTAAATTGATTGTTAGTAGCCTTATTGTATTGCTTATAAATGATGTATGTTACCTATTAGTGCAGATAGGACAGTTAACACATTCGTTGTGCACTAGGAAGTATTATTAATCTAAGACGTGTATGTTAATTGAATAGGATAGGAACATCTATCCTTATTTTATTCACCTATCGGAGCTTATGTATCTGTATACTTTTGCCAGTCTTTGTCGTTCCCTTTCTGGGATTCAAACTTTGCTTTGATTTACTGTCTCATAAAAAGTAATTCTAATTTATTAATAAAACTATATTTTATTAATACAAACTTGGCTTGTGGTTATCATTTAGCTAGGGTATCTAATTAGTTTTCAAAATGCGCCTCTACCCTTCCTTTGTTTATTAGATGTTAAGATGTCACTCTTCTTTTTACCGCAATATAAAAAGGGGGAAGGGGGGTCTTTATGTTTACCAGGACTGCATGCAGCCACACAAATATTAAATGCTCTCAGCAGTGGAAACCATTTAAAATTGTCAAATTAAACATGTACGGGAAATAGACCGCAGCTTCCGATATTGGCTAATATCAAGGCCAAGGTGGGCGGCGGGGGTCAAGGGTTCAAGCACTCCCCTGTCGCCCCGAAAGTTTATAATAGAAAATTAATACAGTAGGGCCCCCATATCCATTACTAGATCTACCACAGTTTACACAAAACTATCATACAACGTGATATTCGTGTAATATACATAAATACGGTAAAGTTTAATTGATAAATTGCCCACAGCAAGACATTACCAACATTAAATAAAGTAATAACGTGTACCGTACACTACAGTGTACTTACTACTCTCCGTTCTTCTTGTTGCGACTATCAATGATGATGATGATGATTACGGTGATATTATAGTACAATGACCATAATAGGCGCGTCTGTACGGCTGATAGTACGGCCGGTTCTCGCTTGGTGCGTGGTTTGAAACTTAAAAAACTAGTTTTCTTTAATTAAAAGTTTAAAAAAATTGTCAGCGGTAAACCGCGGATACTAAATAAGTGGATACGGCGGCCCTACCGTACTGCCTTATTTACGGTTCAAACAAAACAAAGCTCGTGTATGTCGGTATTCTAATGTTTGAGTACCTTTTTAAAAATAGTTTGCGCTTGTGTTCAGTAACTGTGTGAGAACTGTGGGAGGGGGTAAGTCCTTGAGATCAGGAAACAATAAAATCTTTCAAGTTGAAAGTATCCGAATGGTAGTTCCAAGAACACGTCGCAATTGTGTGGCCAAAAAAAGAAGAATGAAAAGGGGAGGGGGTCTTGATAGGGGAAGGGGGGCAGCTATTAGTCCACAGACCGCAGGTAGTACATTAATTTTGGTGACGCTGGAAATATACTTGACAAGTGTGCAATCGTGTACTGTGAAGCAGGGGTGACAATCTTCACTCCAGGCTCAACTGTTTTTAAACATCTAACTTCCTAGAGAGTTTTGGGCCCCCTCCGGCAAATATTTGCCAATTGGATATCTCAAAGCTATTAGAGAGGCCCTTGAGTTATTTTAAACATTTTATTATTTTTGAATCTATTTAGAGAGGTCTTTCTTCATGTTTTTTTGGACGTTTTGATTCCCCTATAAGATATTTTAAAATGCCCTTACCTAAATTTTTAAAATAATAATTAAATACCTTTAGATTTAGACGCCATTTGGATTTCTTTTAATCATATTTGAAAATATAAGAGGTAAGTGTATTAAATATAGAAGGGGCAAAATTATTTTTAGGGGGGAATACCCCCTTTAAACTCCCCCAGTTCTACCGCCCCTTGGTGTGCCTTTATTTAACAGACTTGGAAGGAGAGGGTGCTATGTAAGTCTATAAATATTAACCATAAGTAAAGCACTTAATGTATTTAATTTCTGCCCTTAATTACCATAAAAATTAGCTCCAGATTTCTTCTAGAGACATTTAATATTAGAAATTGTCAATACTAAGGCCGTTAGGAGGGCTGTGCCCCCTTAATCCCTTGAAATGTTGACCTGCTACGGCCCTGGATAATACAGTTACCGTTGGAAAAATGGAACAACTACAACTTGAAACCCATATCATAGAAGGGCCAGAGTAAATCTACGACTCGGAGACCAGAAACATTTGGAAATAGACCTAGTACAACTGATATTTCAACTGAACATCCTGTGAACGAGGCTGCACAGATAATTGAGGAGCTATTTAGTATTTTAGAAGGAGAGGTCCATTGTTACGTAAGATGATTGTAAGAATGAGACAACTATCAAGTAGTTTTCAGTCTGACGGTCTCAGGAATATCTCCACACAAGCTAAACCTAAAAAAAATAGGCAGTATAATAATACTCCTTGGCTACTTAAATACTAGACAGGGTCTATTTGACGGAACTGCCTGTCAGTCACAAACTTTGGATGATAAGCTATAATCTACACAATAATTATTTTAACTAATAAGCTACAAAGTCAAACCTTGGGCATGGTTAATATCTGTTTTCAGCTATGGCCATTATACGTAGTTTTTTCGTATACAATTTTATAATTCAGTTTATAAAAGTAGAATTGATTTAGCTCACACTCACTTTATCCACTCTACGACAGAAATATTTTTTTTCACAAACAAAGTCTTTGATTACATTTGCTTATCAAGTGAGGGTTAGGTTTCGTTAGGTTGGTTAGCAGTATAAGCAGCCTGTCGTAAAACTAGTAGACTACATTTATAATATTATATAAAGATTATTATAAAACATTTTATGCTATACATTCGTATATACATATAGGCCTATACTATAAGTTATAGCTGAATATAGCATTTTTACTACATGTCCATAAATGAACATAGTTGTAATAATAATAATAATAATAATAATAATAATAATAATAATAATAATAATAATAATGTTAATAATAATAGTAATAATAATAATAATAATAATAATAATAATAATTTGTGAATGCACAATCTTAAGACAAATGTTATGGGATTTTTTTTTCGGAGCAAGTATGACTCTTTAGTGTGACTACATGTAACACACATTAACACTAACAATTCGTTTAATCCTGATTCTGATTCTGAATAACTAAACCATATCTTATATTGTAATTCAAATAATGGCTCTCGATCACTAATACTAAAATTTTACTGTTAATTTATTAATAGAATATTAAATAAACAATCAAATCGCTCTCCCATTGCATTGCAAGCGGGCATGGCGAGTTGGTCGAACACCTCCTGCAGTGTTCTGCTCTCCTGGTAGCCTAGCCGACTCTTGTAGCACGCGCATGTCACTCGCTCGCTCGCGTGTCATCTCAGTCAGACTGACTATAATAGTGATGATAGAGATAGTAAGCTTCTCACTAGGTTAGATAAATAATTAATCTAAAAATAATATTTACTATACACTAGGACAGGGGTGTCAAACTTAAAGAACATATTAAAAACAAAAAAATACTGGAAGGGCCACATTAAATTAATTGTCACCATCTAAGTATTTCTATTAAAAAAATACAACATAAAATATTAGGACTCGTCCTTATTTTTCCACAGAAATTTGAAACTTTTTCGCAGCCAACCTACCCACGAACAAGACTAAACGAAAACGAAGTTTTTACACACTGTTTGTTTACATACAAGACAAACTATGCTACCATTTATTTGGTGTACAAAATATTCCAGCTTCCACTTTTTCTGAAACATAGGTGAGGGGACCTGGCGTTCTAGGGGTAAGGTAAGGTGTCAGACTTCTGTGCCAAGGGTCCGGGGTTCAATCCTCGGTCCCGGCACAGATTTATCTGATTGCCAAACCCTTCCTTCATCTCTGACAAGACGTGTATTAATCACAACTTGTGAATGTTTGTAATGCCAGGCCTCCACCGTGGTTCGGATCCCACCTCCATTTCATCTCACAATCACTCTACCATTACACATTAGCGTAAGTGCGTATAGCCCGAACGGTTAGTAAGACGCGGTGCTAATAAATAATAATTCTGAAACACACGACCCCTCTTGTTTATAAATGAACAATTTGAGGGTGACTTTATTTGAAGCGTTATTTCCAAGTCACCCCTTACAAAATCCAATGCAATATATTTTGATTTGAATCAAACTAAAACTAAATTAAAACTAGGTATCTTTAATTTGGCACTTGTTTATATTTTAGTTAAAAGAATCAGAACCAATCCCTGACTACGGCGGACAATCGAGACTGATTTCAATATTTGTGTTACCTCCTAGCACTGTTCACTGGAGTCTAACCAACTGCAGGTTTCAAAAATACCCGAACAATGTTGTCTAACGATCTTGACTAAATCACCCAAAGTTAATGGCGGGCGCATAGTAGAAAAAGCAAGCGATATACCTAGAATATGAGGTGTGTTATTAGCTTGGCTCTTCATCACTTTTGTGCGACAATGAAGTAATGAATGCACTGGCGGATTTAAGTGTGTAATTTTCAGCATGTATATGATTTGCGTGGAGGGGGGAGTGGAAAACCATTTAGGAAAAACCACCTCCAGTTCACCCCACCCGAGAGTCAAACCTCGATCTCCCCATCCTCGGCAGTCGAGCTCAACACGACTAGCGTGTTAGCTAACTACGCCACCGAGGTTATATAAAATGTGTGTGTGTCATATTTTGAGGTCATTGATATATTATTGTGTAGCAGCTGCCAAGATACAAAAAAGCTAGTTTGAATTTTAGATACAATATCTGTAACTTTCCTTTTAGATAATAAATACTTCTTGGATTAATTTATTAATCACAATAATCAGATTGGCATATATAGGGTAGCGTGGCCGAGCGGTCTAAGGCGCTGGTTTAAGGCACCAGTCTCCTCGGAGGCGTGGGTTCGAATCCCACCGCTGCCATTATTTTATCTCACGTTAACGATAGACCTATCCAATCAACACTCCTAAATGGATAAAATTAATATATTCATATTGAATTGCGGCGGTATAGTTTTTTTTTTTCTTATTGTTCTTGAAGCAAGCAGCACGAAGACGTTTCGCAGTCACCACTTAGTCTCCATGTATTAGGAGCTCATGCGAGTATAGGAGGTATCTCAACCGAGACTGAGCAGCCTCTTGAGGGAGATGTTCTCCTGGTGATGAGCCGCGTCTACTCGGGCCACCAAACCGTGCGTACTCTTAGAGCAGCATTTCCTCCTATCTGGCAACAAGTCCGTACATCTATCTAATGTTTGGTTGGGTTTGCCTGTTGTTGCCATGGCAACCAGTCTAAACTCTTAATTTGCTAAAACGACCTAAACATTTGTGTCACGGGAGAATGGAGACACGGTACACCTGCCCGAGATTCAAACTCAGACCCTCCTTGTCATCATAAAACCAGACTAGGTGAACTTGATGTTCAGTCCGCGCGTGTCTATCGATGAAGATCACGCTGCAAGTTTGACTGTCTGTTAATAATTAATCTCCTTACGCTACCAGAACCGCTCCGTGTACTAAGTCTAGAGCCATCTATATGTTCTGATGTGAAATATGAAACATTTTCTTACAAAACTAATTCTCGGTCATTGATTTGTTTGAAGCGTATTGTTTGTGTTTTATGTACTTTTCCTCGGCGGCGGGGATGTTGATAATGATGAAGAATATATTGTTGTAGTTTGAACTAATGAAGAGGAATATATGGTTCTAGTTTGAACTAATGAAGAGGAATATAGGGTTGTAATTTGAACTAATGAAAGAGGAATATATGGTTCTAGTTTGAACTAATGAAGATAAATATATGGTTCTAGTCTGAACTAATGAAGAGGAATATATGGTTCTAGTTTGAACTAATGAAGATGAATATATGGTTCTAGTCTGAACTAATGAAGAGGAATATATGGTTCTAGTCTGAACTAATGAAGAGGAATATAGGGTTGTAATTTGAACTAATGAAGAGGAATATATGGTTCTAGTTTGAACTAATGAAGAGGAATATAGGGTTGTAATTTGAACTAATGAAGAGGAATATAGGGTTGTAATTTAAACTAATGAAAAGGAATATAGGGTTGTAATTTGAGCTCATGAACGAGGAACGCAATATCGGAATTTCAAAGAATTATTACTGAATGGATCCGACGATGGGCTGGTGGGAGGATGGGAGAGAGAGGCACTTGTAACAGAAGTGTGGGAGAGAGAGGCACTTGTAACAGAAGTGTGGGAGAGAGAGGCACTTGTAACATAAGTGTGGGAGAGCGAGGCACTTGTTACAGAAGTGTGGGGGAAAGAGGCACATGTAACAGATGTTTGGGAGAGAGAGGCACATGTAACAGAAGTTTGGGAGATGGAGGCACATGTAACAGAAGTGTGGGAAAGAGGCACATGTAACAGAAGTGTGGGAGAGAGGCACATGTAACAGAAGTGTGGGAGAGAGGCACTTGGAACAGAAGTGTGGGAGAGAGGCACTTGGAACAGAAGTGTGGGAGAGAGGCACTTGTTACAGAAGTGGGATGGTGCGAGGAGAGTTATTGAACTGGCGTGCTTTGACTGTCGAGACGAAAACGCAATTTCCCTGTGGCGGGTTTCGAACCAGTCCAAAGTATCGCGTGTGATGTCATGAGGTGGGGTCATTTCTAGCCTGGGAGCGTCACGGCGCTATAGAAGATATCTCCAAAGCCGTAAGTTGACATAATTCACAAGCCTGTAAAAAAGAGGTCGAGGAGGAGATATTGGCTACTTGTATTGCACCAGTCTATAGGAAGAGAGGAGATCCGGCTACCAGTCTATAAGAAGAGACTAAATATGGCTCCCAGTCTATGAGAAGAGAGGATATATGGCTACCAGTCTATGAGAAGAGAGGATATATGGCTACCAGTCTATGAGAAGAGAGGAAATATGGCTCCCAGTCTATGAGAAGAGAGGATATATGGCTACCAGTCTATAAGAAGAGAGGAGATATGGCTACCAGTCTATGAGAAGAGACTAGATATGGCTACCAGTCTATCAGAAGAGAGGAAATATGGCTACCAGTCTATAAGAAGAGAGGAGATATGGCTACCAATCTATAAGAAGAGACTAAATATGGCTATCAGTCTATAAGAAGAGAGGAGATATGGCTACCAGTCTATAAGAAGAGACTAGATATGGCTATCAGTCTGAGAAGAGAGGATATTTTGCAATCAGTCTATAGGAAGAGAGGAGATATGGCTACCAGTCTATAAGAAGAGACTAGATATGGCTACCAGTCTATAATAAGAGAGGAGATATGGCTACCAGTCTATAAGAAGAGACTAGATATGGCTACCAGTCTATAATAAGAGAGGAAATATGGCTACCAGTCTATAAGAAGAGACTAGATATGGCTACCAGTCTATAAGAAGAGAGGAAATATAGCTTCCAGTCTATAGGAAATGTCCTTGCCAACTTTCAAGCAAATATTTACAAGACATACATTATTGCTTGTCCGTGACAATGTTTTTTTTTACTATCGGGAGTTTTTTTTTACAAGATTAATAAACTTTAAAACCTTTCAACTGGACCATTTTGATTGCATGTAGCTTTGTGAGCTACAGAAGTTGGTATTCAAGATTGTTGCGTTGCGGCTTTATTTGGGGGATATCAATTTTTAAGCCGTAATTGGCCTTTAGTCCAACAACCCCAAAATGCCCTGCCGTGATTTGAACTACACATTCTCATCTTCGTAAAAATATCATATGAGATTAATGCCTTTGCTCGTGTGCCCACCAGGGCGAGGGTCTAAGGCGTTTGATTTGCATTTTACTTGGTCGTCTTTTATAGAGATGTCGGGGTTTAAATCTTTGTGGACTCCTATTATGATACGGGTTTTTTGCTGCAATTTAGCCTCTTTTTAATAAAGTGGATGCGTTTATTCTAAAACACCTTCATCATCTCTGACTTAAAATTGTAAATACGAAGATATCCTGAACGGGTGATAGGACGGGGATCGTGCTTATCAGTCTATGACCCGAACCAGGGGAGCGTGTTTATCAGTCTATGACCCGAACCAGAGGAATGTGCTTATCAGTCTATGGCCCAAACCAGGGGAGCGTGCTTATCAGTCTATGATCAAAACCAAGCGTGCTTGGTTACACGAACCAGGGGAGCGTGCTTATCAGTCTATAGCCTGAACCAGGGGAGCGTGCTTATCAGTCTATGATCTAAGCCAGAGGAGCGTGCTTATCAGCCTATGATCTAAACCAGGGAAGCATGCTTATCAGTCTATTACACGAATCAGGGAAGCGTGCTTATCAGTATATGGCCCAAAACAGGGGAACGTGCTTATCAGTATATGGCCCAAACCAGGCGAGCGTGTTTATCAGTCTATGACATGAACCAGGGGAGCGTGCTTATCAGTCTATGATCTAAGCCAGAGGAGCGTACTTATCAATCTATTACACGAATCAGGGAAGCGTACTTATCAGTATATGGCCCAAACCATGGGAACGTGCTTATCAGTATATGGCCCAAACCAGGCGAGCGTGCTTATCAGTCTATGACCTGAACCAGGGTAGCGTGTTTATCAGTCTATGGCCCAAACCAGACGAGCGTGCTTATCAGCCTATGATCTGAACCAGGGTAGCGTGCTTATCAATCTAGGACGCGAACCAAGAGATCGAGTTAAATGTCCTCTGTTACTTTTCTGATGAACACATGCACTCATGACGGTAAACCCTGACTATCCAGTGTATTTTGGGACGTTATCACCTCGGATGGGGAAAATTTCAGTTGATAAAGACTTTCTCTAAATACGATATTTATTTTTCTGATGTCAAATAAACAGATGTCAAACACCTTTTTATAATTTCAGATAAGTTAATTGTTTTTACCCTAACCTGAGCTTGATCAAGTTTTTCCTGCCATTGAACACAAAGTTTCAATCAGCACCAAAGAGTGACTTGTGTTGTCTCTCTAACTGTCACCTGGATACCATGGGACTCCGCCCTCTTGACCCTCACAAGCGGGTCTGAGGCTACCTTCAACAATCAAAAAAACACTGAAACAAAATGCGCCTCTCACGACTAAATCAAAAGAATGACATTTTTATCCCCAAATAATATTCGTGAAATTGTACAGCAGAACTTGATGTGACACGACAACACGACTGTTCCGTGACCTTGACAATGGCCAGGTTAACGGAGACCTTGGTTAGTGGAGGTACGGGCTAATCTAGGTTGGGAAAGTAATGAAAATGTATCTCATGCATTGACGCCAAACTTGACACGTTCTCCTATGGGTGTCGAACAATCCAACTTAACCTAAGTCTGTGACTCAGCCCTGACCGTCATGTCCCCAGTGTTACGGAAGGTAATAAGTCTCTTAGGTCTGGATCGTATTCCTTGCTCCACCGAAATTGAAGGTCTTTTGAGAGCTTGTTCAGGACATAGAAGTTAAATATGTGGTTCATCCGTCGTCCTTGTCAATTGCGAGTCACACTTTCATAATTTCCAGAAAAGGAGGAGGGCATTGGTTGATTGAGGAATACTGAAAGGTTGAATAAACAAATGGAATTCAACCCGTACTCTATGCCTAGCGTGGATGCAGCGTTCCAGCACTTGGGGGCGCTAGGCTTATAGTCCTATTGACCTTAACCTCCATTGTGCTCTCGTCAAACGTTCCAATCAAGACACGGCATTTGTCACGCCATGGGGATTCCACAAGTTCAATAGAGTCCCAATAGGTGTTTGTGTCGGAGGACCGGCTTTCAGTCGTGTTCTGGAGCCCATATTGGCTGATTTTAAGTATAAATTCGTGTTTTGCTACCTGGATGGCATTTGTATGTATATATATAGTGAATCTATGAGTGACCATCTGATTAATATTGAGAGAGTTCTTCAAAGATTTAGAAAGGCTGGTTTGACAGTCAATCCTGATTAAGTGACTTGGGCTGCTGGATCTATCAACTATAATGGATATGTAATTTTAAATGGTAATCTTCTAGTGTTACACCCCTCTCTCCAATCCTTTCTCCTTACGACCATCGATAACTTAAAGGAAGGGGGAGGGTGCAATCTACATAGAATATACAAAGGACATGAAATGCAAGATTTAAATAGTAATACTATAAATGGTTTATTTAAAGCAAAAAACAATTAGCAAAGAAGAATTCAATTAATCACATGGTCTCAATAATCGTACTGAGTTCAATGGAAAATCATGTTAGAAATAAACAGTCATTAGTGTAGTTCCTTAGCCAGAACTTCTCTACTGTTAGACATATCAAACAATCAGATGGGCTAGTCTTTATGAGACAAACGACCCACAGTGTTCAAACGAATACAAGTAAACAAATAATAAATCAGTGAATAAATTTATAAGATTTATATAAGAGCCTTATGGGCCTTATTATACTGTTTCAAACGTGTCTGCACTGCATCACTTAAAGCAGACTTCAAACAAATTAAATAATAATAAATATATAAAGAATATTTATTAGACATTTTTAAAATACGCGAGAGTTTGGCTAACAGACTTTAGTCAAACTCCCGTGGGACTACCTGACCTAAACTTACAGTTTAGGAACTTCCATCTACTCGTGAATTTAAAGTTAATAAACTTACAATAAACAAAGTCTAGTGAAAACATTTAAACTACGATCAAACATAAAATTAATCACTAATTAATTTTATCAGTTAAACAATTTACGTTTCGAAGTTAAATTTTATAAGTGTTCATTATCACAAAAGAAATCAAAACATTTTATT
>CABFWB010001784.1:126816-139955 GCA_902151455.1 Timema bartmani
ATTGTTGATATTGTTGTCCCATTATTCATTTTGAGCAACGATTCTTCAAGCGGACGTCATCTCAATAGTTGTGGAACTATCCATCAGGGTGCAGGTGGGTAGAATTCAGTTTATCGTGGATAGTATGGCTAGGCGTGTCTTCAGTATCTATTTGATTTAGTCGGAGTTGACTTCGGTGAAGGAGTCTCTGTTACTACCCGGTGTAGCTCGTCGTTGTCTACACACGATAGATTTGGTGAGTACAGATTCCAATGTATTCCATAGTTCTATCGAATTGATTTTATTGATTTGAATTGTCTATAACGTTGTCTCAATTTACAGGAACTACAATAGTGAAGAGTACTATTGTAGGGTTTAGAATATTATTGAATATTATTGAATATTATTTGGGGCGGGTGGTATGATTCTTCAGCAAGTTGAGTATGAAGTTTAGCATGGGGGCGAGTTCGAATGTAACTCAATGTTACACTAGTTGGTCTCGAGTGAATAAAGCCCAAAGCTGAATTCCCGGCCCTTAGGAATCTTAAGGGGGTCCAACACTTTGCAAGAATGTGCACTTATTATGCTATGTTTGTACTCATGTTTTCGGATTTGGCTTTGCCTGTAAGTTCCTTGAAAAAAAAAGGGAGTTAATTTTATCTGGAGAGAAGCGCAACAGAAATTCTCCCAGGCCTTAAAGTAAGCTTTAATTTCCCTTAGAGTACTCAAGAGTTCCGATCTTCTTAAACCGTTCCAACTCAGGGTGGAAGCCTCCTTTATTGTACTTGGGGCTGTGCTCTCCCAAATTTATTCTGAGGGGGTTTGCGGTTGCGGAAAATAGGTACAACGTATATGAGAAGGAGTGCCTCAGCTGTGGGTTTGGAGTTGAAAAGTTTGTGGCCAAACATGAACAAGGGAAATTTGAGGTATCTACCGAAAATATGGCTCTGGCATGGATGTGGATTTATCCTAAGCAACTAGAGAAAATAGGGTGGGTGGGTTATGTGTCTCTCCTTGTTAAATTTCACTACTCATCATATCTTGGGTAATAACAATATCGTGGCTGACACTCTGTCACGGATGAACGAAAGTTTAGACCCGATTGCTCTTTGGTATGAGGGAACCCATAATTTGTTATCCAGACTATCCCTGAGTCTTTCGTGTCTATTAGACAACAGCAGAGATAAGATCCAGGGGGACACCTTGGTGTTCTGAAGACCCACAAGAAAGTGGTAAAAGAGTCTTATTGGCCAGGCCTGTTTAAGGACGTTAGAAACTGGGCGAGGATCTGTGAAACATGCCCCATGGAAGAGCCTGCTCAGAATACGAGAGTTGGGCTGTATTCTACTGATGTAGCTCAGCGTCCGTTGAAGAAGGTGTTTGTCAATTTTGTCGGGCCCATCACCCGTTCTTATAACGGAAATGTCTGTAATCTTGTCTGGGTAGGACGCCTTTTCTAAGTTTATCGTGATGATACCTCTCAGGAACATGAAGGTCACAACTACTGCCCATGGGCTGTCCAGGAGGGTTTGGGCTATCTTTGGGGCATATTGTGAGCTACTATGAACCTGGTTTTGGTCCAAGTAATTTTTAGATATGTGTTTCGCTGGGGGTATCAGGCATGTAACCACTATCCCCTATAATCCCTCTCGAAACTATGTGGAAAGGTTCAACAGGGACTTAAAGGTGGCGTTGACTATTTTCCATACTGAATATTAGGTTCATTGGGGTGTTTTGAACATAGCGTTCAGCTCTGCGTTGCACGAATCAACTGGAGCGTCTCCGGCGTCTGTATCCATGACGTCACTATAATCCGTGACACAAAATTGGATACGACTGAGGAAAATAATAGTTAATTTCCTCTTGCCTACTCAGGCGATAAGTACACATTTAACTTAACATGAAAATATAGGGTTAAGGTTCCCATCTCCTACTCCGGCCATCTTTCCTAGGTTTACAACATATTGAATGAAAAGCAAAGGTTTAAGACTCTTGCCTACCGTGGCGATTCAAAATAACTATAATAAATTGGACTAAATCTCGTCCTCAAAACACATAAATGAGATATCGAGGCCCAGTTTGAATCCCAATGACCACATTTTCTTCTGATCTGGATCGAACAACTTAAACACCATATCGTGCACGTAGGCCAGGTTGAATGAGTCCTCTTCCACGGCCTTCCTCCACGGTCCTCCTCAGAATGAGTGGTGTTGTCTGTCTCGTGTTGGATCGCGGTCTCTAGTTCGATTATTGGTGATATCAACTTGATGTGCCTGAGTTGGTATTTAGGTGGCAGGGGTTCTCAACCTGCCCAGCCGCTCGTACCGTAACTACGGCAAGGACCACAGCAACTACCTGGACAAATGTTTGGCTGGTGTCCGTCTCTCTTGCACTCAATACTGGGGAGGAAATAGTCAATATGAGTGATGAAGAATGAAATGTAATATGATTCTGTGGAGGTTAATAGTATATTTCCCTGACATGTAGGAGGTCGAGTGGTTTGCTTGCGGTCGGCTATCTGTAGCATGCCAATGACAAGTGTCGAACAATCTTACTTAACCTAAGTGTGTGACTCACCCCTGACGGTCATGTTCCGAGAGTTCATTACGGTGTTGAACTTAGGGGCTTCCATGGAGACCTCGCAACTATAGGTGCCCGTGCTGGCAAAACTCAACTTGGTGAGTCGGAGAGTAGTCATATTGGAGAGGGAGAGCTGAAACAAACAGGAGCACTTAGGAGACAGGAGGAACTACAGTGAACACTTAACAAGAAGCTACAGTGAACACTTGACAAGGGGCTACAGTGAACATTTGACAAGGGGATACAGTGAACATTTGACAAGGGGCTACAGTGAACACTTGACAAGGAGCTACAGTGAACACTTGACAAGGGGCTACAGTGAACACTTGACAAGGAGCTACAGTGAACACTTGACAAGGAGCTACAGTGAACACTTGAAGTTTCGTTTAGCTACACACAGTTATATCGGAACACTCCAGAAAGACCGAGAACAAAATACTGACAGGTTGAGTTACGTAAGACTGACAGGTTGAGTTACGTAAGACTGACAGGTTGAGTCACATAAGACTGACAGGTTGAGTTACGTAAGACTGACAGGTTGAGTTACGTAAGACAGACAGGTTGAGTCACATAAGACTGACATGTTGAGTTACGTAAGACTGACAGGTAGAGTTACGTAAGACTGACAGGTAGAGTCACATAAGACTGACAGGTTGAGTTACGTAAGACTGACAGGTAGAGTTACGTAAGACTGACAAGTTGAGTCACATAAGACTGACAGGTTGAGTTACGTAAGACTGACAGGTAGAGTTACGTAAGACTGACAGGTAGAGTCACATAAGATTGACAGGTTGAGTTACGTAAGACTGACAGGTAGAGTTACGTAAGACTGACAGGTTGAGTCACATAAGACTGACAGGTTGAGTCACGTAAGACTGACAGGTTGAGTCCCATAAGATTGACAGGTTGAGTCACATAAGACTGACAGATGGTCATATAAGACTGACGGGTAGAGTCACGTAAGACTGACAGGTAGAGTCACGTAATACTGACAGGCTGGGTCACAAAATGCCAGATGATCCCTCCGACCAGTTATCTATAACTATGTACGTAGCACTTTGCCTCCGTAATTATCTAATTAACATGTTGTCTTGTCTCGGGAACTCACCTCTACGTGTATTCCGGGCAGTGGCAGCGCACTCGAGGGGGGATTGTTGTCGGGGATGTATCTGAAGAACTCGAAGTCGTCCTTGTACCACTTGACACTGTACAGTTTGCCCCCAGCGAGGTCGAATTCACAGCTCAGAGTTACAGAGTCATACAGCTCAGCGAACTGTGGTACTCTGATATCCAGGAGCTGTAGACAGTTGCTCTCTGTAACAAGACATAGACGTGTCATTGAGAGACCAGGGACATAGACGTTTCATTGAGGGACCAGGGATAGACGTGTCATTGAGGGACCAGGGACATAGACGTGTCATGGAGGGACCAGGGGCATAGACGTGTCATGGAGGGACCAGGGACATAGACGTGTCATTGAGGGACCTGGGATATAGACGTGTCATGGAAGGACCAGAAACTTCATAATAAAATATTGAGTGACATTTTTCAGATCCCATCTTCCTCAACCTTATTAAATCCAAAGAGATAAAATGCAGCCTTAATATAGTATTTGTTAAATAGCAAATAAGTGTTCAAGTTTGGCAATATTTAAACACAATAAATAAACGGATTTCTACCAAACTAGACTCCCTTCTTCAAGCTATATACATAGCTCTTTCTGATTCAAGCTACACACATAGCTTTCACTACTTCAAGCTATACACATAGCTCTCCCTGATTCAAGCTACACACATAGCTTTACTTGCTTCAAGCTACATACATAGTTCTCACTGCTTACAGCTACACAAATAGTTCTCCCTGCTTCAAGCTACACACATATCTCTCACTGCTTCAGACCCAGAAGTTATACATATGGTTCCTCCGTGAAATAATCTGATTCTGGTGCTGTGTAAACTCCACCCCTAAACGAAAAGACTCTAGTAGGTAAACCATCCACACAGGAATCTAACAGCGGCTTACTCCGTAGTAGTGGGTACGTGGGCAATGGCGTCAATCTCACATTACCTAGTTTCCTTATGACATGTATGTGGGAGGCCTGTGATCCAATCTTAATCAAGTCTACAAAAGAGAGTTTTGTCCCCAAAAGTTTCACATGCTCCACGAAAATGTGAATTTATTTCCTCTAAATAGCGTCTCCAGGCGGGTAGTAAGAGGTGAACTGGAGGGGTATGTAGGAGGATGACATTGTATAGCTCACTCTCACCTCCGATAGTTTTAACTATGGCGTTTTACGGTTCACTCACAAATTAAATCAACACACGAGTTAGATGATCAGTTAATTATAATACTGACACAACTGCCAGTCCTCCAGTCATTAGTTTACTACTTTGAAACAAGAAAAAAAAATTCACTATTGATCATTTTATCAGCTGTGGAGAAAAACGAACCCTGTACTGTCAGGAATAGAACCCCGTACTGTCAGTTCAGTACACACACCACTATACAGGTTTGTCTACATTCTTGTTCAGTTACATGACAATGACGACCACTCAAGACCACGGGTTGAATCCCAAGCCGACAATCTCTGAGTGAACATGTATCAGTGGTACGGGGTAGTCTCTGGGTGAACATGTATCAGTGGTACGGGGTAGTCTCTGGGTGAACATGTAATCAGTGGTACGAGGTAGTCTCCGGAGTGAACATGTATCAGTGGTACGGGGTAGTCTCGGAGTGAACATGTATCAGTGGTACGGGGTAGTCTCTGGGTGAACATGTATCAGTGGTACGGGGTAGTTTCGGAGTGAACATGTATCAGTGGTACGGGGTAGTCTCGGAGTGAACATGTATCAGTGGTACGGGGTAGTCTCGGAGTGAAACATGTATCAGTGGTACGGGGTTGTCTCGGAGTTACTTGAAGGTATGTCGGGGACTTGACAATGAAACAAACCAGAGTACGAGAGAGAGAGATAGAGAGAGAGAGAGAGTGTGTGTTAAGGCGGGTGTAGAAAGTTTTGCAGAAGATATAAGCCGTACCATTGATTCGTTCCCGTTACGATAACCTCATACAGGGAGCCTTTAGGGGAGGGGGGCCCTAGGAGAATCTTGACCATGTTTTCAGGTCAACAACCCTTTTGACGACCTTTTGACCACGATTGAATAAAAGTAAGATATTTGGTTTGTTGTTCTCACAAATATGACGTAACCCTTACTAATTAAATAAGTGAATTTACTTTGATCTGTATTGCCAAGTTATTCTTACAACCCTTATTAAGAGTAGGGGTAAGTCAACATTTGCTCGAGGGTTAGCAAATATTTGCTGAATAGATTGTTGTTACATATAAAGAAACAATTACTAGACTAAGAAAACACAAATTGACCTCTTAACTGTTTAACATTTCACTAGTCAGTGTGACAAGTAGGTCATCTCTCCCTTAAAGAGCGGTGGAACAAGGACAGTCAGTGTGACAAGTAGGTCATCTCTCCCTTAAAGAGCGGTGGAACAAGGACAGTCAGTGTGACAAGTAGGTCATCTCTCCCTTAAAGAGCGGTGGAACAAGGACAGTCAGTGTGACAAGTAGGTCATCTCCCCCTTAAAGAGCGGTGGAACAAGGACAGTCAGTGTGACAAGTAGGTCATCTCTCCCTTAAAGAACGGTGGAAAAAGGACAGTGTGACAGGTTACGAACACAAGAGTTTAATTAAGTTGTAAGCTCGCAACTGTGTCAGGGTTGATACAAAGAGGAGAATCAAATGGGGGATTGTCTTGGAGTAGCAAAGCCACCCATTCTCTGGTCAAATGGGGGATTTTCTTGGAGTAGTACAGCCACCCTTCCTCTGATCAAATGGGGGATTGTCTTGGAGTAGCAAAGCCACCCATCCTCTGGTCAAATGATCGGATTGTCTTGGAGTAGTACAGCCACTCGTCCTCTGGTAAAATGGGGGGGGATTGTCTTGGAGTAGCACAGCCACCCATCCTCTGGTCAAATGGGGGATTGTCTTGGAGTAGCAAAGCCACCCAACCTCTGGTCAAATGGGGGATTGTCTTGGAGTAGCAAAGCCACCCAACCTCTGGTCAAATGGGGGAATGTCTTGGAGTATTACAGCGACCCGTCCTATGGTCAAATGGGACACGTCTGTCAGAGGGAGCCGCACAAAGTTACAAACATTTGACTTTATTCCCCGCATCGGTGAACGCGTGGACTAAAATGTCAGGCTCATCTAGATTGGTTTGGCAGGTATGGAGACGTCATACTTTGAATCCCGGCTGGATGAACTGAGTGTATGTTTTTCTAAATGGCCTCTCACTCTTTCTGTATGCAAATGCTGGTTCGTTTCCTCTCATCTTCTTTATCTCTCCTCAATAGCGTTGGGGAATAAAATAGTAGTACTAACAAAATTATTGAATATTAACAGAGGTTGTAAATCGTTGTAATTACAGTGCTGTCCGTAAGTCCATATGTATCTATTTCCGTATGTCCCAATGTCCGTATGGAGGAGACCACAGTAATATGAACTTAAATTATTAGAAAATTAACACCAGGGCGGGAATCGAACACCATCCAGGATACCTCAGTGGCAGAGTATTGTGCTAAGCCCAATATCCCTGGTTCTATTCCCGTACTCAGGTGTCATTTTTCTAATAATTCAAATTAAGTAACAAATATTAATTTCAGAATTAAATTAGAATATTTTGAAACGGTTAATTTATAAAAGCCTAACTCATTGGAATATTCCCTAAACCACTAAGCTAGTTGAACATGGCTTATTTATGTCTAAACAATAATGGTTCAGTTCGTTTCTTGAACGTACACACACACACACACACACACACACACACACACACACACACATATTAAAGGAAATGTACACGCATGGTTGCCATGGTGACAGAGGATCGCAACTGCTGAGGTACCACATTGTGATGACCCTGTAAGCAAATGATCTAACACGCTCTAACGCCACTACTTGCTAATATATTATTTTCTCATCACATCTCACTTTCCCATTCGGGCCATGCGTCAATATATTAATTGCACTACAGTAGCCCCACGGCTTCTTTGGTGCTGACTGACAGTTCACAGCTGACTTCTGACAGTCAATATTTAGGTATATACCTAAATATTGACTGTCAGAAGTGACAACTGCTAAAGACATGTTTTTTGCAGATCATATGGTTCGGCGTAGGGATACATAATTTAGTCTGGTAGCTTTTTAAAGCCGTCAGAAGTCAGCTGTGAGCTGTCAGTCAGCACCACATAAGCTAAAACTGAGGTATAATTAGTGGGGATGTTGAAGAGAGGGTAGAAACTATCTCATATATCTAAGCCTTTATAACCTGGGTAGGATGTGAACCGCGCCCGCTGGGAAATCGCCATATTATGAGAAATATATTTATTTAGAGACATTTTCACTCGTTATTCGGAATTGTGTCTCAGTGTTGGATGTAGTGCACAGCAAAATAATGATGTAGGATTCCTTTTAATACCATCTGGGGGTTTGGCTGAATCAAGGGAGAGCAGGGAACTAACTCGCAGCTTTGTCATTTAGGTTCTATTTGATTTGACTTGTGTTTAGTTTAGGCCCTAGGTGATCTGCTGGTCTAAGGGTAAGGTGTCAGACTTCTGTTCTGAGGGTTCCGGGGTTCAATCCTCGGTCCCGGCACAGATCTATCTGATTGCCAAACCCTTCCTTCCCCTCTGACAAGACGTGTATTAATCACAACTTGTGAATGTGTGGAATGTCAGGCCTCCACCGTGGTTCGGATCCCACGTTAAACTGTAGGTCCTCCATTTCATCTCACAATCACCCTACCATTGCACATTAGCGTAAGTGCGTATAACCCGAACGGGTAGTAAGACGTGGTGATAATAATAATAATAATAATAATAATAATAGTTTAGGCCCTACTTAATAATTAACTATGCTCCTAGTTGGTTTTATTGTCATGATAAGACAACAGTAAATAGTATTAAATTTAAATAGCTTGTCCTAGAACATCAAACTTAAAACAAAATCGCGTTATAAATTAAATATTTACAGTATTAATTATTTATAGTAATTGTTTTTACAATAGTAATGGCTTGTTTTTTTTTACCTTATGTTCCATTTAAATAAATTATCACATCTAACGCTTCTAAATACAATTTTTTGCTATTTCATTGATCCCAAAAGTGTATTTAATTTTTTTTAAAAGATTGTATGCACAGTACTTCCTTCTACCATTAATCTCATTACTAAATGTGACACAATTTATTTTATTGTATGATCATAAATTAGGCGATTGATTGACAATGTATATTTGGTAAAGACTGTTCTTAGCTATGTATTTGATTACGGTGGATGATTTTTGTAAATATGTAGGCTACTTTCTGTTGTATCATTCATCTCAATATACCAGACAGTATTAGCTACTATATAGGAGGTTACTTTTTGTCATGTGTGTACTATTTATGACCACTCACGTACACCCATCTATGAATAAAAGAATGACTCTCAAATAATTTAATACGTTTTAGTATATTATTTATGTAAAATTAATATTAATAATTATATTAATATTATACATATTTCAATTACATTTAAAAAAAATTTTTGATCTTAAAATCAATATTAATATTATAAATATTTCCTTGTGTACAGCTCATATGATTGTTTGGCTGAACAAAATTTCCGCCCCAACACTAATTAATTCACCTTGACAATGGCACGGGAAAAACCTAGAATAGTGTTTGACCCCGTTTGACTCGGGGACTGTAATGATTTGAAGTCATTGACTCCCTATTTATAGCTTATAGTTATAAACTTGTTAAAATTGTGGAGTAAAATGTTGATGGTTGAATGATCTTAAGGCCCTCATCGAGTCAACCACCCTTCCCCTCTCCTGGAAACCAAGGCACTTAACAGAAGTTTCTTCAGGGAGGGCTTTGTTTAGCTTTATATAAAATTGTGAAATACTTGGCAGATTTTTGAAGAAGACGAACGAAATTAAATTAATAATATTGACTCATTTTACCAAGCTTTGTGTATCTCTGTGTACTATTGATTAAAGATAGTCAGCCGCTTAGAGCTACAGCTTTGATGGCAACATAAAATGATATAGCTTCAGAACCTCCAGCCAGAACTGAACCCCCGACCTCATTCTGTCACCGGAAAACTAGGCAAGACAAGAGCAGTGGCGCACCATGAAATATACTTTAAGGGGAAGGGTATTGTAAAATCTATGTTTACAAATTGTAGGTTTAGAGGCGCATTTATTGTGTAAAAATATATACTTTAAAACATAAAGTTGTTAGCCTGGTTTTAATAATTATTTTGGAATATATGACGTCACTTTCTGAACCGATTGATTGCGTCATCACACGACCGATTAACTAACTTATTTATAGAGCAGACACAACAACCCTTGTCCAAGCCCTGTGAAAGGGTTAGCTTCATTCTTCCCTATTATAAATGTTTCAGCCATGACAGGAGTCAAACCCGGAACTCTTAGATCTGCAGAGATAAATCCTTCCTAGGAAGATAAGGTGATGGCGTTTGTCTTAAAACAGATCCCTTGTTGAGCTTCTTCTGTTTAGAACTGGACCAATGACCAATGACAGGACTAGGACTTACCAATGGCCAATGTCAGGACTAGGACTGTACCAATGACCAATGACAATACTAAGACTGTACCAATGACCAATGCCAGGGCTAGGACTGTACCAATGACCAATGCCAGGACTAGGACTGTATCAATGACCAATGACAATACTAAGACTGTACCAATGACCAATGAGAGTACTAAGACTGGACCCCGACATTTGATGAAACAAGTCCTCCTCTGTAAAAACATCAACAAATTGACCAACTTGACATTCCTTGGTCAGAGACAGACAGACAGACAGACAGAAATCTTGTCTATCTTCTAACCGGCTGTTTGGTGATGTTTGTCTGATTGTTTACTACAAGACCAACAAATGTCATACTTCCCCCCGTCTTGCATGTTTTACTAAACACGCTGTAGAAGGAGAAGTCCAACTACGAACAGAATATATAGGTACTGTGGGGAAGGGGGGAAGAAGGTAGGGGAGAGACGGAGGGAAAGCGCGAAAAGACACACAATTTCCGTGGCAAGAGTAAAAAAAGAACAGTTTTTTAAGAGGAGGCAGAAAATGAAAACGAATAAAATAGCCATTTTTATTACGAGACAAAAGACGATCACTGAATTTGTGAAAGCGCGTAATGTGAGAAGAGAAGGGCCATGGAAAGGGAGTGTGGGTGTTGGGGGTACCTGGTCTGGGGCGCAGCTCCTTGTTATTCACAGGAGGGCGCTGCAGTATTTCACAGCCTCCCCATGGGCGGTGTTGCCAGACCATCACTTAGCAACATCGCAGCCAGGACTGTCTTCATGTTTAGACCGGAGATCGAATTCTTGACAAGAAGGGAAATAAGAAAATAACTGATATCAGCAATATCAGCCACTAATCAGGGACATGTTGTAAGGCAACACCTAATCTATCAGCCACTAATCAGGTACATGTTGTAAGGCAACACCTAATCTATCAGCCACTAATCAGGGACATGTTGTAAGGCAACATCTCATTTATCAGTCACTAATCAGGGACATGTTGTAAGGCAAAACCTCATCTATCAGCCACTAGTCAGGGACATATGGTAAGGCAACACTTAATCTATCAGCCACTAATCAGGGAAATGTTGTAAGGCAACACTTAATCTATCAGCCACTAATCAGGGACATGTTGTAAGGCAAAACCTCATCTATCAGCCACTAGTCAGGGACATATGGTAAGGCAACACTTAATCTATCAGCCACTAATCAGGGAAATGTTGTAAGGCAACACTTAATCTATCAGCCACTAATCAGGGACATGTTGTAAGGCAAAACCTCATCTATCAGCCACTAGTCAGGAGACATATGGTAAGGAAACACTTAATCTATCAGCCACTAATCAGGGAAATGTTGTAAGGCAACACCTCATCTATCAGCCACTAGTCAGGGACATATTGTAAGGCAACACTTCATCTATCAGCCACTAGTCAGGGACATATTGTAAGGCAACACCTCATCTATCAGCCACTAATCAGGGACATATGGTAAGGCAACACCTCATCTATCAGCCATTAATCAGGGACATGTTGTAAGGCAACACCTCATCTATCAGCCACTAATCAGGGACATGTTGTAAGGCAATACCTCATCTATCAGCCACTAATCAGGGACATATTGTAAGGAAACACTTAATCTATCAGCCACTAATCAGGGACATGTTGTAAGGCAACACCTCATCTATCAGCCACTAATCAGGGACATATTGTAAGGCAACACCTCATCTATCAGCCACTAATCAGGGACATGTTGTAAGGCAAAACCTCATCTATCAGCCACTAGTCAGGGACATAATATGGTAAGGCAACACCTAATCTATCAGGCACTAATCAGGGACATGTTGTAAGGCTACACCTCATATATCAGCCACTAATCAGGGACATGTTGCTATTTGTACCTAGCCTACCTCTCCAGTCACGTATCCTCCCAAGTTTAAGATGTTCGGGGGAACATATAGAGTTGCTCCATTGCTCCCAAACCCCGAGCTGCACAGTGAGCTGCTGAATGGGGTGTTTTGTGGCTCTGCCTTCAAACAACTAACACCCCCACACCCCCACCCCCATTTCAACTGTATTTCCAAAGCGAAGACACTCGACCCGGAACCAATACCGACAGCGTTCACCATCAGACGTTGCCTCGGAGGAAACTGCATCAATATTCTTCATCTTCTATATTAGGCTCTGAAGGGAGCGTGGAGGGAGGTACAAAAGAGTGTTTTCCTATAAGGTCTCTTTTTATACTGATAACACTAGAGAAATGAGCCTTAGAGTGGTCTACTTTAAGGTAGATACCCTCACACTACTGTACTTCTCATGGTAATGACAGTTCTGAAGCTTCCAAACCACTAAAACAATCCTCATCTATCTCAGAATGTTCTGTTGTGATTGTATTTGTTTGAGTAAGGCTGAATCTAGCTTTTGAAACATTAAACTTTATCTCATAAATGAGATATTTCACCTGGAACGTCCTTGTAGTTGAACTAACCTCGCCTAATCATGGACATTTAGAAACTACTACACTCAGAATGAAAGGTTGGCGTGAACCTTCTTTTGAAATAACACACACCCGTTCACGTAAAGGGCTAGATAGCTGTATTCCGTTCACGGTAACGTTGATATTTTCTTACGGTTGAACATTTTCAAAAATATTCCTAGATGCGTCCGTTTCGGAAACCTTTCCGCTCACAACTGTCTCTGAGTATTACAGTGACATAAACATAATTGCATGGCGTATGGACGTATAATAACTATTTCATAACTTTTGAATTGCCTGAAGAGTCCTAAGTTATCATGAGCAGCCGAGAGAGATAAAAGAATAAAACATAATTTTGAGTAGAAACTTTTATCAACTTACAACAAATATACCAATTATTTAGGGACCAGGATGTAGCAGGTGAATATCATTTACGTGGAGGGAGAGAAGGAAACAACTAGTCAGACACACTACTCACTACTCAGTGTACTAGGTAGAGT